>VZTL01032650.1:0-10231 GCA_013400535.1 Scopus umbretta
AGTCCCTGCCTTTGCTTTCTGCACCTCGGGTGGTGTGGCTTGAGCACTTGCCAGTGAAGACTGAGGGAGAAAAGTTGTTGGGTACCTCAGCCTTCTCCATATCCTGGGTAGCGAGGTCTGCGGTTTCCTTCCCGNTGTTTCCTTCCAGAGAGGGCCCACATTTTCCCTAGTCTTCCTTTTATCACCGATGTACCTATAGAAGCTTTTCTTGTTGCCCATGGTGTCCCCAGCCAGATTTAATTCTGTCAGGGCTTTAGCTTTCCTAACCTGATCCCTGGCTGCTCAGACAATTTCTCTGTATTCCTCCCCGGCTACCTGTCCTTGCTTCTCTGACAGACAGACCCCGTCAGCCCCTAGTTGACCAGATTTCTCAAAGCCAGTCCCATGGTCCAAGTAGCCGAACTCCTTGCTGTGGCACCGGACTTGTAACTGTTTGTTGATCTGACCGATCCCCTTTCAACACCGGGAGGACTGATGAAAAAACTGCCTGCGCTCCGGAGTCCCTTACCGCCGCTCCCAGGGCTCTGTAATGCTTCTTGATGCTCCTCAGACTGCTCCTGGCTGGATCACTGGTGCCCACGTGAAGCAACAGCAGCGGATAATAGTCAGTGGACTGTCCGAGGCTTGGTCGTCTCTCAGTGCCATCCCTGACGCCAGCCCCCGGTGAGCAGCCCGCCTCTAGAGAGCGCACCAGGTTGGCACAGGGGTGTCTCCGTGCCTCGCAGAAGACAGTCGCCTACTGGAATCACCCCTTGCCTTTTCTTAGCTGTGCCAGTTGTTACACGAGGCGTGGATCGGGCTGCCTTACTCAGCTCCAGCGTCCCTCCTGGTGTGACAGGTCTTTCCTCTTCAGCCTGCAGAGCGGTGAAGCGGTTCTGCAAGGGCACCTCGGGCTTCGGGGGAAGCCTCTTCTTCCTGCTGGTCCTTGCTGTTGCAACCATCCATTCTTCTGCGTTATTGGCCCCCCAATAAGGTTTTGGCTGCGGGTCCTTTGCGGGCTGTGCTCAGAACCAGCTATCTAACTCCTTCTCGGCCTCCCTGATGTTACACAGCCTCCGCGCCGCCTCCTGCAGCTCAGCCGCCTGCTGCGGGAGGTCCTCCACCCGGGCACACCTTTTGCAGGCAGGTCTGCCGCCTGGCCCTGCCCCAGGAGAAGGGTCCGGGCACCTCCTGCGGTCCGAGGTGTGCGCTGCAGCCTCTCCCTTCAGCAGCTCCGTCTGGGGGGAGGCATCGGCCGCCGCTGGGGTAGGTGGTGCAGACTCCCCAGCCGGAGCTGCAGCCTTTGCGCCCACTCCTTCAGTCACCCACTTCAGGGATGCTTTCTGCTGTGGTTGCTGGAACTTTTCTGCTAGTCTGGTGGATATCTCTGGCGTGTCCTTTCCTTGCCATGATGGGTATTGGCCGTACTTCAATAACTGAATAGCTAAGGTTTTTTTTCTCATTCAGCATTCCTTGAGAAAGCATTGGCACTCGCTTTTGCGTTACAGAGGTGATTCCCTGCTACGTGGTCCTGCTTTTCTTTGGATCCTGAGCGCTAGCGTGGTACTCGCTTCAGCTTTCCCTTTGCGGTGCCCTGTTTTATGTTTGCTTGGTGTATACTCTTGCATGCCACTTCACCACATGAGTTTCTCAACTTCTGTGTGAAGTACTTAGCAGACAGAGCTGAAGCACAAAGCTGACATGCAGTCTTGCTCCAACTGATTGCGACATGAGGGGAGCAGGACGATGCTAGAGAGTGGTAATTTCCTTTTGTTAGTTAACTCAGCAACTCCTCTGCAAAAGTGGTTTTTACCAACTTCCTGGTTATTTGGCTTTGTGGTGGTTGAAAGCATAGTTGCATTTGGTAAGGAGACTTACCTGTCTACAATAAAACTATGCAAAGGACCCTTTAAACACCACAAAAGTAGTAGTGGCAGCTGGAGCTATTTCAGGGCCTGAAGCTTGATTGTGGGCAGCTGTAGATGTGGGGTTGTTCTTGTCAGGTAATGTTTTGCAGCATCATTTCTGTAATGTGCCTGTCCAGCACAGGTAAAAGCCGACACCTCTAAGTGCCAGGCAGGCAGTTGATTCTTTGAATGCAACCTAACGAAGATTTGGTAGGCTAATGTCATTAACTGGAAGGGTCTGGGTTGCAGAATAGCACTAGGTCTTTTTCAGAAAGGAGGACTTCACACTTACACTACAGAAATAAAAAGGAAAAGGGAAAATAACTGGCATTGGGGTGGTGATAGAGCTGCGTCACACCTGTAGCTGTTGTCTCATTCTGCTTCCAGGTTATATGAACAATTTATTCTAAAGGTGCCATCTGAATAATGATTTCTATCAGTCTTTGGTACGACTCAGGAAAGTGCAGGACACCAAGACCTGTAATCGTTAGCCTGGACTTCAAACAGCCTGGAAATACCAAAGTGAAGTAGATATTTACTGCTTGATGGGGGGGACATATAAACCTGTCTCTTGTCTCATTTTAGCATGCCAATGAAGATGTGGAGAGGATGCTGTTAGGAAACAAGTGTGACATGGAAGATAAAAGAGTTGTCCCTAAAGCAAAAGGCGAACAGGTAAGTGTCGGACAAAAACTTTCTTATCAAAGTAAGCAAATCGGTGCTGAGACTTCCCACCATCTCCAGGTGGTTGAGATGCCACAACGGGATGTGCCGGGGAACAAACAAGGCAGCAGGATTTGCTAATGGTTTGTAAGTCTAGGGAATGGTTTCTCAGAAGGTGCATTGCAGACAACTGCCATGAGCGGAATGAGTTCAGCTGCAGTTACTGCTTGCTTTGTTAACTAAAAATTTTCAGGCACCCTTTGGTAAGTTCCTTACCATGTGACAGGCTTGTATGGTATCTGTCGTCTTGTGTTCAGACATTGACTTGTGATTTAATACACTTTAATTGCTGTTTCTGAATCATTAAGTTCCAAATCTTCTTTTGTGCCACTTTGCTTAGCTAGTACTTCCAATGCCTGCTATGGCTGAAAGAATATTACGTGCTTATATGAATGCTGCTAATCCCAAAGTTATAGCAGCACCAACTGAATAACTACAGTAACGCTAACCACCTTCTTTCTTTTTTGGTTTAGATTGCTAGGGAGCACGGTATTAGGTTTTTCGAAACTAGTGCAAAAGCAAATATAAACATTGAGAAGGCATTCCTCACATTAGCAGAAGACATTCTTCGAAAGGTAGGTGTTTACAGGATTTGTTTGAGGGGGAAAAAAGAAAAAATCCTAAAATTTCAGCTCCTGTTGCTTTTGATGTTTACCTGAATTGTTGCAGCTTTTGACCTTAGCATGCGAAGACAAACGAGTCCCTGAAGGAGGAGTATTGTACATCTAAAGCTTTGAAGCTTCTAACGCTTGTTTGATGTAGAGGGAATAGTGTACATCAAAGAGCCAAGGGAAGTTAAACTCGTAGTTGTGTGGCCCTTAAACGCATGGTTGTGTCGTACATGTGCTTGGAGTTAATTGGCGTGGAAGAGAATTGTCCTTTCCCTGCCACCATCTCCATCAACTTGAGGAAATGGCCTCAAGTTGCACCAGGGGAGGTTTAGATTGGGTATTAGGAAAAATTTCTTCACGGAAAGGGTTGTCAAGCTCTGGAACAGGCTGCCCAGGGAAGTGGAGGAGTCACCATGCCTGGAGGGATTGAAGAGATGTGTAGACGTGGCGCTTAGGGACGTGGTTTAGTGGTGGGCTTGGCAGTGATAGGTTAATGGTTGGACTTGGTGGTCTTAACCTAAGACGTTTCCAGCCTAAAGGATTCTATGATCAATACACAGCATTGTCTAAAAGCTCTTAAGCGCCTGTTGAGAAGAGTTTAGATGTGATTGACAGAACAGATGAATGAGCTCTGTCGCTTCTTACCTTGTTTCCAATGATTAGCCCTCTCAGCCTCCGCGTTTTGTTAGAGGTTTTATTGGAACGTTATATTGCAACTGAGAGAAGGACGTGGATCACCAGTTCTTCCTGGTGGTTGGCTCCCCCTCCTGAAATGTACAGCGTACCGTAAAGGTGGTTGTCTCTTCTGTGGCCTGTACCCAAATCCTTGTATGCCTGGAGCTACGGGATATCTTTCATGAGTAGCAAAATGCATTGGCTTTCAATAGCTGCCACTATTTTCTTGCAGGATTGAGGTGAGCTGGATACGTGGGTGGCTCCAGGGCTGGTTCCAGTTAGCTGATGTAGTCCCATAGCCAAGGACTTGATTTACAGAGTAACCCCTGTGCTAGCACATTCCTGCCTATGATCAGGTCATGCCTCTCCAGCACGGAAACGCTGCAGAGCGCAAGAAATGTGGGTTGGCCAACTCTGGCTTATGTGCTTTTGCTCCTAAACGAATGAGCCTACGTGTTTTGTCTGCGCTCCAGCTTAGCCGTAGGGACTGCCCTGTATCGAGACTGCCATCATCACCGTCTTCCACCGCTCTCCTGCAGGAATGCTGTGGATAATGTCACCTGAGTTCATCGATTACAAATTTAGTGCGAGGTCAATGCTGAATCTTTTCACAACCCTTTTAGGTACACATCTGCTCAACAACGTCTGGTTCGCCCTTGTAGTTCTGAGTTCTTAATCAGTTTTTGACAAGCTTTATGTGAGTAACTGGGTGAAAATCCCTGGCCTTTGGTAAACAGGAGGTCAGGCTAGCAAGTCTTACTGGCCCTTTTGACCTTTGAATTTTTATTTTTGGTCCTCAATGTGTTTGTCTGAAGAAGGGGGGAGGGATGCTTTTGCAAGGCTGTGCCAAAGAGAACGATAAAAGGAAGGTAGAGATGAAACTGCAGTATTCTCATGAACGTCTAGGCTAGTTTCTAAACAGCTGAAAGTAGATGTTAGCATCTGACCAAAACCACTTGACTTTGTTTTTTGCTTTGGTCTGACCAAGTTTACATCCTATGACGCAGACGAGCCTGTTTTGTCCACTGCCTCGGAAACTGGTGTCCTGGTTAACTGGAAGGCAGATGCTTTTGAACAACCCCTCTTTATCCATAAATTACTCTGTGGTTTTTTAAGGTCATTAGTTCACATAATTTAACTTCGGCTTGTGTTGGCTGTGCGCTGTGATTTACTTACTCCACCAAAGTCCAAGTGTCAGTTCTAAGAGCGGGATCTAGAAATAGTTCGAGTTTACTTTGGGGGGGTGGTCAAAGTTCAAAAGATTCCACCCCCCTCCCAGCTTTTTCCAGCTGTTGTTTATTTAAAACAAACCAAAAAACCCTTAAATTGGTTTTGCATACTTTTGCTGGCAAGGGGAGGAGGGTTCCCTACATCTCTGTGGAGCTCTTTGTCCATAGTTTATTCATAATATTATTTGGTGATGTAAGTCTCTTTGTAAGCCGCTATCTCTTCAGCACTGAATGCTTTATTTCAGAATGTCTCAAGAGTCATCTAACTTTTTTCCCCACTTGTTTCATTGCAGACCCCTGTAAAAGAGCCCAACAGTGAAAATGTAGATATCAGCAGTGGAGGTGGGGTGACAGGCTGGAAGAGCAAGTGTTGCTGAACGTTCTCCTGTATCACCAATCGCCATCCACCGCCCCTTTTTTCTCGCTGCAAAACAAAACCACTCTGCCCGTTTTTAACCTTAAACCAATGTTTCGTTCCTCATCTTAACAAGCTCCTGTCTCCCTTTGTTTTTCCGTTTAGGAGAGCTTGCGTACTATAATTTTCTCAACAACATGTATAGGAAAATCATCTCCGTGACTTCATTTTTTCATGTACCTGCTCAACTTACCACTATGTTTTGGTTGTATTATAGTCCCGTTCCTCCTGACATTAAAACATACAGCAATCATATTCAACCCTATTCTGCAAATTGTATAAGAATAAAAGTTAGAGTTAACAATTTATTTTGTACAACAGTGGAATTTTCTGTCATGGATAATGTGCTTGAGTCACCATATTCCCTAGATGCATCAAGCAAAAGAGCCAGGAAAACACTCATTTTCGCCTTGAGTATGTGAACGGGGTTTATTTTGTCCTGTGCCTTATGTGGAAAGGAACTTTTGTTTTCACTTTTTTTTTTCCCCCCCTTCCCCCTTCCTTTTCTTTTCTTCTGGTGGAAGCATGTGCAGGAGACATACCATCCATACTTGACCATTTTAAAATACTGAACTCTTTTGTGATTGCTTTCTGTAATTGTTGGTGTAATGCATCGAGGACAAAGGGTGGTGCAAAAAAAAAAAAAAAAAAACATTTAATCTGCTGTGTCTCCTTTTTGGTGATCTAGCCATTCAGAACTGTTCCTGCTGCCATTTTTTTTCTCACTTGCAGCTCTTTCCTTTTGCCTGCATGCTGCTTTTGTTTGCATTTCTTCATGGTGTGATGTGTTAATTAAAAGGATGGCAACGTGGTATGTTTGCCAAAAATTTAATACAAAGCACTGATTTAGCTTTCAAGGTAAAAATGTTGAAGATACCTACTAATTTCCCTCTAGCCAATGTCAGTTCACTAGTATATCTTCTCTCTCCTCCTGCATAGCCGTTGGGTTTTATGATATGGAAGAGTTATTTGCATGCACTAGTTTTCTATGGAGGGTGATGTGGTTGTCTACTTTATGTGTATGAATATAACATGCGATTCCCAAACTGACAGCAGTTAACATGAACTTTGAAGTTCTCTCTTACCGTTAGCCGCTCCAACAAGTCGTTCGGTAGCCTAGCGAAAGGCTGAGTGAAACTAGGTTTAAAAAAAAAAGGAAGGAAAAAAAAAAAAGTAAAAAAAAAAAAAAAGAAGTTGGCAGTTTAATTTATTACCTCCCTGAAAACTTTCCATTTTCCAGTGTTAAAAGCTGAGCTGTTGGTCCTTGGGGCAGTCTTGCCCTCTCTCCCGCGCTGCGGGAACGCGGCGGGCGATCCCAGCAGGGCTGCCGAGCCCCCCGGGGATTAACTTGCTTTTCCAGCTCGCCTTCTCGCTTTGCCCGCAGCCCCGGGCCTTGCCAGGCTCCCCTGCCACCGGTGGCGCGGCCTCGGCATTTCTGAAAGGAAGGGAGTTAAGGACTGCCAGTCCGACTTCGTCGACTGCTCCTGCCGGACCGGGCGTTCAGTCTGCGGGAGCGGTCGTACGTTCACTTGCCTTGCGTTTAAAATACCGCGTAGGAGAGCTGCTCCAGCCAAGGACGGAAAGATATTTTAACTAGACGCTTCTTCTTCCCCAAGCCTCACGTTCTCCTTTAAAGTTGGACAAGCTTGTGCCTCGCTCTTGTCCGCTTGAGTGTTGGACTGCCTCCGGTAAATAATTAAAGTAGTGAATGATGCTGATTTAATTTTAATGAAATGACGGTGTTTTAACATTGAACTTCTAGTTTTGAACGGCTTCCCGTGTAGTAACTTGACCGAGGTGTCTCCCTGTTCCTCTGTATTTTGGCATTTTGTCTCCGTGTGTGTTAACCCTTCCCAGTCGAGTGGCTGTTGGGGTCGGGCAGGGCGCCGGGACCGGCGGATACATCGGCACCCTTTCGTTTCTCACGTCCCGCGCCTGCCGGTCAGCGTTGTAAATAGCGTACGGCTACCTTTTGGTTAAACCTGCACTTTCTAACATTATCAAAAAGGGAAAAATGGAGAAACGTACATCAAGGGTTTTGGTTTTTTCCGTTGGTTTTGGGGTTTTTTTGTTTTGGGTTTTGTTTTGTTTTTTTTTTTTTGTATAATCCTTGTTTTAAACGTGAGCTTTTTATTTGCTTCCAGGGGCTTGGCTCCCTCTGTGTAAAATCCCTCGGGATCCTGTGTAGACGCTGTGTTCGTTGCAAGCCAACAGGTAGAGAACAGGCCACTCGCTGGTATTACTAGCTACCACCTCCATCTCCTTATTCTCCTTGCCGAGTTAATAAATTGAAATATTTCTAGACCGTCTACTTCTGTTCATATAAACACCATGCATTTTAACCGCGTGGCTTGGCTTTGTTTTGTGTTGTGGAGTGCAAGGCCCAGCCGAGGAGGAGTGAGCAACAAGAGTCGATGCAGATGCTAAAAGGAAAATTAAAAAAAAAAAAAAAGTAATAATAATAATAATAATCATGTTGGAGGAATTTGCAGTAACTTTATTTCTGCCGGTATCTAAACTTCCTGCTAGCTAGCAAACTAACTGCTTGTGAAACCTCTACTTGGAAGACGTCCCCCTCCCCAGCCCTGTGCGTGGAATGGAGCCTAGGGCCAGCCTAGAAAAGGACGCCAGAGGGGGAGGAAGGCTCAGCCGCTACCTTTTGTCAGGGTAAAAAAAAAAAAAAAAAACCAACCAAACGAAAACTTGATTAAATTGGTCACGATAAAGTAAAACCCGAGGTTGAATCTATCCTACAAGGGTGTTAGCCGCGTCCTGTTCGGTGCTTCGGAGCTGCTGGGGCCGCGGCCGCGCGGGGCAGGGGTGAAAGCGGCGCTTCGTGCTCTGGGACTCGGATGGTGGAAAAACAGCATCAACTTTAAGGTCTAGGATTAATTCCCATGCCTACAATTTTTTACTTAATCTTTTAATATTTTTGCTACTCCACTCTGGCTTTTTATTTAAAACACATTCTTTTGTACCACTTACTGTATCAAATTGTATAAAAGATCACTGTCCCATTCTTGGTCATACCAAGAGCAAATAAAAGCTTTTATAAACTTGCATTGCTTACTTCCTCGGCCCCCTTGAATTCCCTCTCGCCAAGCCGGGGCACCGGTGGCCCCGGGTGCCGGGGGAAAGGGCCGAGCGCCGGCCCGGCTTGCGGCTGCGCCCGCTGGGACCCATCGGTGAATCCTGGAAAGCGGGAGCTGATCTCTCAGTTGGTCGGCCGGGGGTAGCGCCGTAACTGTCTTGTCTTTTCCATGGAAAAAGCTTTAAGCGGTTGTTTTTCGAGAGCGGGGCAGTGCTGCGAAGCGCGGCGGCGTGTCCGAGGCTGCCGGCGTCTGCCCGTGGAGCCTCCGTGGCTGGGGGTACCCCCGGCTCTTGGGTGCCCGGCTGCGGCACCCCAGGGACCCCCGGCTCCTTGGAGAGGACCTTCGCAAACGCATCGGAGGGAAGCGGCCGTTTCAGCCCTTCCCTCTGCGCGCCCATAGCTCCCACTGTGGATGCCAGCTGCCGGCGGGTTTTCCAGCTCTCCCAGAGGCCCTGCCAGCAGCCGGCTGCATTTACGGCCGAGCTGATGTCCTTCCCCACCGAGCCAGGATCCAGTCCCCTCTCCGCAAGCTCTCCCACCCACGGGGAGCGGGTGCCCCCGGAGTCTCCCGCGGCCCTTGGGCACTCCTGGGTCGGGGACTTCACCCCCTGGCAAAAGCTCGGCGAGGGGCCTGTCCCCGTCCACCGTGGCGTGGGATGGCAGAGCGGGGACGTGCTTCTCCTCCTTCCCTCCCGCTGCCATGGTGTCGGTAACCGGGAGAGGGTGGTTTTGTGCTGCCGGCGGTAATAAAGCTGCCACCGAGGCCGCCAGCGTGGCACGGCTGCGGCTGCAGCCCCTGGGTCCCCCTCACGGGGCGGGGGGGACGAGGCCGTGGGGAGCAGCTCAGCGATCCTGAATCCTCCCCAACCCCAGGGACTCACCAGCGCTTGTGGTGGGACGAGTTCACGTCTGGCCGAGTCGCCTCCTCGGCTGCTGCTGCCGCGAGGAGCCGGGGCCTCGCGCGCCGTGGTGGGGCCCGGGGGCTCCCGGCGCCGTGGCCCTCTGCGGCCATCGCCGTTGCGGTGCTGCTTGTGCCAGGGGTTCCCGGGGTGGCTCGGGGAGAGGGGCCCCGGCAGGGACCTTCCCCCATGGACGCCGTCCGGCGGCTCAGGGTGCTGCTCGTCGGTGTCATCCCTGTCCGAGTCTTGAGTCGTTCCTTCTCCTCCTGCTGCTGCATCGCCCTGCTCCATTTCCATTCCTGCTCCATCACCATCCCTTCTTTCCCAGCCCTGCTCCATCCCTGTCCCACCTCCATCCCCATCCCTGCTCCTTTCCCATCCCACCTCCATCCCCATCCCTGCTCCTTTCCCATCCCACCCTCCATCCCTGTCCCTGCTCCATCCCCATCCCTGCTGCTTTCCCGTCCCTGCTCCATCCCTGTCCCTTATTCCCCATCCCTGCTCTGTCACCGTCCCTTCTCCTTTCCCATTCCTGCTCCACCCTTGTCCCTGCTCCATCCCTGTCCCTTCTCCTTTCCCACTCCTGCTCCATCCCTGTCCCTGCTCCACCCTTGTCCCTTCTCCTTTCCCACTCCTGCTCTGTCCCCATCCCTGCCCCGACCATGTCCCTTCTCCTTTTCCATTCCTGCTCCACCCTTGTCC
>VZTL01032661.1:1996-27791 GCA_013400535.1 Scopus umbretta
TCTTTGGAAAACCTTCTGTTTAGTACCTTTTTGGATTACTTAAATTATTTTCTTGGATAAGATTCATTTCCTGCAAAATTGATTCTTGTGAACGACTGCCATATGCCAATTTGTGTATCTGTTACCATAAAAATAAGAGGTTTTGAGATGCTGAAGAAACAGAGAAAAAAGTAAAGCTAATACAGACCCATCGGATTTTGTAATCATGTACTTTCAGGTTTCCAAGGAGAAAATGCTAATCTTGTGCTGTTGTAGCCTAAGGCCAAAATTTGCAAAACCCGCATGCATTAAGTTAACCTGCTAAATCTGTATTTATTCTCTCACACAAAAGCAGTTTCATTTTCACCCTCACTTTCCAGCTTCAAAAGAATATTTACTACTCTCTTTAGCTCAGACTTTTTCAGGGTGGATTCATAATTTATGGTACTTAACATATTTTCATTAATGTAAGTGAGGCTATGCTAAATTTCAGTGCGCAGAACAGGTTATTGAATATACATTTAAGGTTAGACTGAGCCAATCAAAATATATCTTAACCTTAAAAAAATTGTTTGTTTCCTTTTCAGGCTTTTTATGTATTTGTTTTCAGTGGAACGCATCTTTGGATCAAGTGGGGCTTCTCTTTCAGCAAACATACGTTCAAAAAACAGTTGGCTAGTTTGCAAACTGTGTAAGTGTACATGAAACTCAAGTTGTGCAAAACCAGCCACTTCATGACTATGTGAGTGGCAATTATACCAGGAAAGAAGGATAAGGGAGTACCTTGATTTTACAGTTCTGCCATATATACTATATTAGTACTGATAAAAATGACAAACTATTTCTTCCTTCATCACAAAAAAAAAAGCAAATCTGAATTCAAGAGTCACAATGGTAAAACTTGCTGCAACCAAAGAGATGAAGCACAGACCTGTTTTCAGGTATGGTACAAAGTGACAAAGAGGTCTCACAAAGGAGTTGAAATTATATTTTCATTAGTTTAGTGTGAGGTTTTTATAGATAAGCACAGGTGAATATACCCCTTAATCTTGTGTGCCTGTAGAAGTGTTCCCCCTGATTATTATCCTGTGATATTTTTTCCACTAGAATTACCAGTTTTGGAGTTAGAGTGATCTATTCTTGATCAGTCTGAAAATCTGGAATTCACATCTGAACTTAATCCATGTTATACAAAATGTAGAGAAATTTAACACAGCATTACATGTCAAATGGAATTGCTCATTGGTGTTGAATTAACATAGTTTCACCACGTTAAACTCTTCCCCTTTGGTATATACAATATGCGTTAACTCCTTGAGCTGCTTTGTGTCTATAGATAGGTTGCACATGGCAGTTTTCAAACACACAAGTCACAACTCAGAAATGGACCTTTTCTGATATAAATAGGTTTCAGGTAAAACCTCATTTAGCATCCTGACCCTCCTGCCTGCAAGCCACTTAAAGCAGCTTTTAAAGTCTTTGCAGACAAACACTACACATCAGCAATATGAAAGGGTGTTTGGCCTGTGCATTGCACCAAGAATAGCCGTGGTTATGGGGTGAGTTATTCATTTCCTAAGGTCTCTGGGAGTGAAAGTGCTTATTTACTTGGATGATATCTTGATTGCTTCAGAGTCATAAGTGTACCTAAAACTGCCTATTTGTGCCCCAGTCTATCTGTTTAGGACCCTAAGGACTTTATTAAGTATAGTAAGATCCATATGACCCTTCTTCTAGCTCTGGCCTGCTGGGATTCACAGAGGATGCATGAATGTTCTCTTCTCAAAGAGGGAAGCCATTAGCAACACATGCTGTTCCGCTGCTTCTCTCACCAAGGTTGTTTCCATATTTAGGAAAGTTTGTGGAATTGCCAGTAGGCCTGATCTCTTCTGCTGTTTCAACCTTACTTGTTTTAACAACTGAAAGACAAGAGAACAGTAAGAAAACAACTCTGCTTTCTTGTCACAAGCATCTTTAGCAGAAGACAGGAAAATCCATCATTGTCCTGTGTGCCCCAGAGACTCTGAGTCAAAGGCTCAGGTGGCAAAATTTACATTTCTTACCAAGCAGATTTTGCAGCTTTGTAGGGCTACATTGCCCCAGCTCATGAAAAATGTGATGGTTTCCCAGGAGTGACCAATTTACATTGCTGCATAAATGCATTTGAAGTAGTATGCATCCTTCTTGTACTAACTGGAGGTTTAGCTAAAAACTGTTTAAGCACTGCTCCTTTTCCCTGTTCCTGTAACATGTGAGCTGAGATACACTGAACTGAGGGAGGCACCCGCAGCTACCTCTGAGTGATAGAGAGTGTCTGAACACCAAGAAACTGAGCACCTCAAACAGCAGGGCTGGTACCATATCTTCGTCTTTGGGGATTAAAGGCTAATCCCTTCCTGAAGCTCAGGCTGAAATTGGAACTGTGTGCTCATTTCTCCCTCTCTCTGTGGTTCATTGGGAAAACTATTATGGAGTTACAGCTAAGACAGACATATGCTAGTGTACAAACAAGCTGATGGGGAGCATACCCTTTGTATTTACATTTTCCTTATTTCCAAGTATTATTAAAGCACAGGCATGTATTAGCTTCTAAATAACAAAAGTTATGCATTTGCAATAAGAAACAAAACTGTGAATCTTGCATAATGGATGAAGTCAATGTTATGTGTAAGTAACACAGATAGTGTTCATTTAGGTCCACAATGATTGTGTTATTAAACCTGAATTGAATCCTTATCTGAAATCTTTAAGAAAAAAAAAAGAAAAAAGAAAACCAACTCTGCTTCATAGCTTTATTGCAGGCAGGAGTCACTGTAAGGTTAGACACACTACAAAGGATATTAAGCATGATCCCATTGAATATAACTGGAGAAATGAAAGTAATTGAAAGCACAATGTGCCTCTGTGATTCACAGTTCTGGTAGGCTTATTTCTGTGCTGAAGGCAAGATCATGGAAGAGCAGTGAAAGCACAGTGATACAAGACAGGAGCCTCACGATGCTGGGTCACTGGAAGGTTTGCTGGTCAGCATCTTTCTCATACCAAATACTGTGCCATCGCTACTACTGTCAGCTTTCTGGCCAGGTTAACTGTAGGTCTAAAATGGCCACATGCTTGTGTCATCTTATTTCCAAGACCCAGCCTGTTTACGAGCATTTAGTCTAATGGCACATCCTATAGCAGCTTATTACACTTTTTGAAATACCATGCTTCAGCAGAAGCAAAGTTCCTGATCATCTCCTTGCTTTCAGTCCACAGAAAACCTGAGATTGAAAAGTGCAAGCTGAACCCCAAGTGATCCTTATTACAGAAGATCTTTATTTCTTGGCAGTTTAACAGGTGTAGTAAATGGCTGAATGGATGCTCAATGGATGTCTAGAAATGTACAGTGTCTCTCACATTATTACAGTTTCCTGTGAATGCAGAAAGCTTTTCCATGTTTCTATGCTACTGTATTGCAGTACTGTATTTTGCAGTATTGCTGTATTATAAGTGCCCAGACTGAAAACATTTACAGGATGTGAAGTTCTGATAATCGGCACACTTGCTACGGGAAAAGAGGCTGTAATTTTGTGGTGATGGTCAGCGATTCTTAAATGGTAGAAACATATTGCATGAGATCATAAAGCAGTTGAAGAACTTAAATAAATGGGACCTGTTTCCAGAGCACAAAAACTCTATACAGAGTCCCACCTGAATAGATGGTTTTAGGTCATTAACTTAAATATCACAAGGAGAGTAAGCTTCATTAACTGGTACAATAACAATCCTTCAGCAAGTAACATTCCCCACTCATAAGTAAGTGCATGTAGCACACAAAGGGAGAATCCTGTCCTGTTGAACAGAAGCTGGCAGCAGAGCAGTTATTCTGGAGAAGGCTCTATGGACCACAGTGACTTTTCTTTGGTTCCCATAAATCTGTAGATCCATAACAGTGACAGATCTGTGAGGAGAATTGGGATATGCCTCTAGAGTTTGTCTAAGTAACACAATATATTGTAACTCTTTTCAAATAAATGGAGTTTTTCACTGGGGTTGGCACTTTTCCCTCTCTTTTCTGTCATAAGGGGTGGTAATAACCTTTTATCATCTGGTGTAATAACAACATCAGTAGAACCAAAAACTCATCAATATTTGCCAATGCCTTTTCTTTCTGCATCACCTCTTCAGCCTTACTGTCTTTATACAGGTCTTTGGTTGGAAAATTGCTTTGTTTAGTTTTGCTACAGAGTTACATAATTTTTTTGGAGGTCTTGTCTTAAGCAAGGCTTTTTGATACCCAGCTGAACTGTGAAAGAGGGAGATCAGAGAGCAGCTCTAGTAGACCAGCTTCCACACTTTAATTTCTTGTCCCACATTTTGCCTTGGACTTCAGCAAGAACAATTTTACACACCAGTCATAATACTAACATGTTGGTTCTTTCAAAAGATACCAGTGCCAGGAAACAATGTCTCCTTTTCTGTCCTTCTTAAGTGTCCCAATTTAAAAGGAACACACTGACAATTAAGTGCTAGTGCATGAAGGTGATTTATGAGATCTGTTTACCATATAGCAAACCGCATAAGAGTACTCTCAGGACTAGGATACAGTTTGTATTTGTTTTTGTATTTGGTGTGCACCAAGTAAACTGTCTGTCAGTGCCAATTCACAGTAAAATGCCTTGAGTTATGCTAATAAATCTTGAAAATGTGCATTCTTAACTAGAAGGGTCATCATATGGTAATTTAATTGAAGGATGTGTCACTAGTCTCCCATGTTGGATGGTTTACAACCTAAATAGCCTTCAGATACATATATCCTTAATTTTAAGCAGAAGTCAGTGGGATGCCTATGCATATACATGTTTGTTGAAATTAGAAAAATAAATGGAGAAATATAGTACCTCTTGGAGACTTGTTTTCTGTGGATTGAGAAAAAAGTAATCTGCTTCTTTATTGCACACTGGTTTGGGGTTTGGGCAACCATGAGAAATTACCTGCCCCACCTGGAACCTGGCCAGATATTCCTTGTGAAAGAAGCTGCAAAGATGGCTCAGGGGAAGACAGATTCCTGCAGCAGATCCTGAAGGAAGAGATGGGAGAGCAGCACCTGTGCCTTTTTGGAAGTAGCCGCCAAAAAACTGCTGAAGGAGCTGCCAGGTCCAGGGCTATGGCTTGGTTTCATTACAGCAAAGAAACAGTCCCAGAAGGGACTTGGATTTGGCAGAAAAAAATTAGTGGAGAAAATGTGTCAGACACCTTTTGTGCAAGCAGAGGCAGCTGAATCCAGGTATTTTTTTAAAACATCACACGTGTTCAGAGAACCCATCTATCAATACCTCAACAAGGTGGATCAGCACTTCAGTGAAAGCTCCCTCACTCGGCTTTTACTTACACACAAATCAGCAAAAGTGTGGCAGCTGACAGCGAATGCAAATCCAACCCATGGTCTTTCCCTCAGGATTTTCTTGAGATTTGACCTGTCAAATGTCCTACTTCACACTTCCCTCTTACTATGCTGCTACTGCACAAGTAAATCTTGCACCACCAGCAGAGTCCTTGGCTTCTCTCCATCTCCATGATCATAGGATAAAATTTTTCTTTCCCCTTTAATCTGACTATTGGGGTTTCAGAATCAATGGGAGGCCAAAGCATGAGGCACAAGGGCCTGATGTTTTTTCGGGAACTGCAGTAAGTCCCATATTTTTGAACACTCCACCATTGCATGACCAGATGAATAGAATCAAAGAATCACAGAATCATTAAGGTTGGAAAAGACCTCTAAGATCATCTAGTCCAACCGTCAACCCAACAACACCATGACTACTAAACCATGTCCCAAAGTGCCACATCTACATGTTTTTTGAACACCTCCAGGGATGGGGACTCCACCACCTCCCTGGGCAGACTGTTCCAATGCCTCACCACTTTTTCAGTAAAGAAATTTTTCCTAATATCCAATCTAAACCTCCCNCCCTGGGGAATGGAGGTACAAAGGAGAGGTAAACTGCTTCTCTGTCCCATAGCCAACTAAAAGCAGAATGGTTAAAGAGGGCTTAATAAGTCTTTGCCGACAGTGCTCTCTATCATGAAGCTTTATTTTAGGGCATGAAACATACACCCAGGGGTCAATAAAAGCTGTCTGTGTACTCTGTTAATCCAATAGCCAGGTAGGATCACTAAGCCAAGCCACTCCAAAGCTTTATGAACTTTTAATTTTGAAAGAGTTACTGAACAAGTGCTCAGTCCATGAAACTTTTAAAACATTAGTGCTCAGTCATTTTTCTACAAAATGGGGCCACATGAGTTATATTTCTTTCTTTCTATGACTTTTATAAAAACAGACCAAAAAAGCTTTCAATAATAACTGAGAGGGCACAATGAAGAATAGTGACCTCTTGGTCTCAGGGCATAGTCCTATATGTCAGGTTACAATGAATTTTTATGGCTGTGTCAGCCTCATAAACCCTATAAAAATAGAAATTTATAAAAGAAATGCTGACACCACCTTAATTCTAATGGTTATAATTTTCTTTGCTAGTTAATCTCCTGGTACACCAACCTGTGCTGTCCTGGGAAATTTTAAATCTCTTGAATAAAGGGGAGTGAAGGGCAAGGGGTATGTTTCCTCTCATGGGTGTAAAGAAAGCATAGTCAACTGAATTAATGTTGGGAGTGATTTCACAAGCTCTTTAGAGCATGTTAAACCAATTGTTTTCATGTGCTAAGATATGTGGCTGTAGTACGTCTTATTCTGTGCCTTCCACCCCTGAATTTTATCATATTATTTCACAACACAGGCAGCTGCAGATACAGGTTTCACCCTCCTGCTTCTAATTTTTGTTCTTGTCATGTATTTCTTGGATGCCAAGGTCACCCAAGCTAAGCTTTTGCTGTGTAGTGTGGGTTTCTGAATGATACAGTGCCTTGTTCTTTCTCACAAGTCCTCAAAATACATCCCTAATTCTCTTTACTGTGTGTTTGAAATGCAGGTTTCTCATCCCTGTGCTGCACCGAGAGCTGATGGCTCTCAGCAGAGCAGCACCATCACTGGCCAAGATGGACCAGGGCAGTGTCTCCCACAGCTGCCGTGCCTCAGCCTGGGAGTACCACCTCTTTGACCCATAAAATAAAGTTTTCTGCTTAGACTTTGCTCCTCTCCCCCACTCAGATTTCGGGGCACACCTTGCCCACCCATGGGAGTATGCACTGTGGCCATTGTGCAGCAGGCTGAGATTTGGACAGTTGAAGGAAGACCTAAACATTTAGGGGAAGGCATGGCTTAGTTTCCTGCATAAAAGGATTAGTAGAATTTTGGGAGAAGGGATAAAAGCTTGTCTCCTCTCCTTTTTCATGTGTTTGCCTACCTACAGTGTCTCTTCAGAAAAGCTGGGTCTCTCTCTCTTGCTGTTTCCTCTCTTGCATGCTTTTCTTTTCCCATTCTTCCCTTTTGCACTCTTGGGCTGTTTTTGTTTTTTGTGTTTTGTGCGTCCATTTATCTCATACTTCCCCTGACAACTGCCACCTGCCACATTATGCTCATTTTTCCTCTTCCACCTTTGAGAGCTCATCTCTTCAGAGCTTCAAAGACAAAGTGTAGGGTCAGATCTCCATCTTTACTCCAGGCTTCTGAATTTTGGTTTCTGTGAACTTCACAGTTAGCAAGTGGGCTATGCATTGCACTGTGTAAGTCCAAAGCTAGAACAGGGGGAGAAGAAGTTGAGTGTGAAAGCATTAGTAATTCTGGAGTGCTGCTTAAAAGACAAGGAGGTATGGAGGCAGGACTGCACTTTGTAAAGTTGAACTACTTTTGAAGGCTTAGTCTGTCTTTAAAGTTAATTCTGTTGTGTGATTTGTTGGCTGGAAGTGGCCTTGTTTGCATTCTGGGGAAACACCCATGGGCACAAAAGCATATGGCTGGCTTCTGTGTACACTGTTTGGCATGCAAAATTCATCCAACCTGTGGAGAGTTTTTCTGCATTCAGAACAGTGATTCATTTCTGCAACATGTCAGAGAAAAACAGTATAATGGACACATGCTCATCTACAAAGAGGTCATAAAGCTGAAAGATAGGCTTCAGCTGGCCTAACAACCATTCCTTACTAATGAGAGGTCTCCAAGGAAAGCAGTTAAACCTCATAGAGAGAGTCCCTGCTGAATGCTTATCTGCAGGTGGTAGAATTTAGTTAAAGCAATATTGGCATTCTGCTTCATGAGAGAAGTTTGAGGCTTGGGGTGTTTTTTGGTTGTTATTTCCTGCATTGTTCCACAAAGCATAAATCTATTCAGCTTCCTTCTTATTTCATTACGACAAAGCCCCAGGCTTTCTTGAGCAATAGGTCAGTGAGGTTTGGTACAGTTTCTCATATGTGCAGGAAGAATCTCAAAGCTTTCATGTACCTCCCTGAGGTAAATGTGTCCACAATGGTTTCAAGTGAGGGCACTAGTCATGGTTGTTGTTGTGCATTATGCTCTTTGAACCAAGTTTTCTTGATTTTCTTCCCAGCAATGATTCACTTTAAAAAAAAAAAAAACAAAAAAAAACAAAAAAAAACTTTTCCTTTGCAGAGGGAAATCTATGCTGTGCTTACACACAAAAAAGACTTGTTCCTCCCAATATAAACCACTACATTCTGATGCAAACTGGCTGAATCACACTTTGTTAGTAATTCTCCCTCTCTCTCTTCCCCCCTCACCACACCAGCCAGATTTGGGGAAGGGGGGAGGTTTGCATTCACCTTGAAATTCTGGACCTGCAGCATTTACATGGGCACCAACCCAGGCAAACTGAGTACCCATCCTCCATGCTGCATTTATAACACCTCTACAGCATGAAGTGCCTGACCCCAAAGCACCACAAGAAACAGCGCTCTACCCTACGGCTCCTTTGGTATCGCTTCCAAGCTGCTCCCACTGGTATACTCTGCTCACTCAGGAGGTCTGTCTTGATCCCCCTGCTGCTTTTGAGCACATCTTAAATTTTGCTCTGGAGCTGCTAAAGGCAGGGCTCCGAGATGAAGGAAAGTACACTGGTCATCAGCCAAGTTACTGAAAACTGTCTTTTCAGCCAGAAGAAGTAGATCAGAAGTAAAATGTGCTCCCACACCATGAAAGCAAATTATCCTTTGTAATCTCTTAAATGAATCCTGGGGTTAATTACTCAGTTGGAAAGAGCAGCCCAAGACTCCAAATATTGTTTACCCTCATGAAAATCTTGCAAAAAAACCTTGCTCCTGAATACTCAGGTGTCAACTTATAGTTAAAGTATTTTATTGCTGATGAGTACAATCCCTCCTCATAAAAATGCATTAACCATGCAACAATAGAGGTCTTCATATAACTTTGCTACTTTTTTAACAGGCTAGCAAGTCAGCTTTGAGCTCCATTTGATGCTTGTAAAATTTTGGAAGGAAGAGGAGTTACTTCCATTTATCTTTGTAAATAATCTAGTCCAGTGGTCTCCCCCGCTAGCTGCCTGTCTTCCCTGTCCCTGACTACTGTTCCTAAAGTACAGAGCAAGCTAGTCTCCTTTCTCAAATGTATATTTCTGCTTGCTGGCTTCCCAAGTGAGAAAGATAAATGAGATTTATTTACAGTACTGAAAGTCAGAGGCTTGACCCCTGCTACAAGCAATTGTCTTTTTTGCTTGCCATTCAGGGGTGGGGAGAAGATGCCTTATAAGACACAGCCTTGTTTTCATTAAATGAAGAAGGAGAGAAATGTACATTGTTTTAGTGGTTGCAGGGAGTTAAGGAAAAGGTTGCATTTGGAGGTAGGAGGATCTAGCATGATTAAAAGGACAAAACAGTTTTACAGGGGACCACTGTACTGAGCTGTATTGCCCCTGGAAATCCCTTCACCACAGATGTGGAATCACATGTCTGCAGCAGGAGACAACTTGGGGGATGAGCTATTGCACTGGCTGGTCCCCTCTGGAGTGGGGGGACAGCAGGGGACACAGGGAGGACAACAGAGCCTCAAAAAGCAGTGGAGCTGGTCCACACTGCTGAGATTTATGGGAAGGGTATGTATGCTGTCACGTCTTTTATAACTCATTACCAAGCACCTCTGCATCAACTGACATGCAACAAGTACAACTTCAGAGGGTAAATCAAGGTGGCATTTTGTTACCTTTGCATGCCCCAGCCCTGGCATTGGTTAATCATGAACCTGCTTGTGCCTGTTAGATGCTGGACCATGGACGGCTGAACAAGATGTGGACAGAGGACCTTTTTATATCATGGAGGCATTTCCCTGATTAACCCTCCGTACCAACATACTTTTTCACCCGTCTGCTAAGGCTAACTTTGGTATTATTTTAGCAAGTACACCCCCTGGCACATCTCCAGTTCAGGAAAGCTAAAACTAGTCTCAATGGTAACAACATTTCTATGGTTAATAACACAGTTGGGGCAAACTGAAATAAAACTATTAGAAGTTAGGGTGGGAGGAGGGGGAATCTCTCTGGCAGCTCTGTTTTTTTGCCAGATGCTTAGTCTCAGTGTCCAGGATTCACATGTACAAAATTTCCTATAAAGCTTTATTGCCTTATGTTTTGGCTTGGTTTAGGTTTTTTTGCAGGGGTGGGGTGGCAAAAATTTAAGTGACAGGGAGTTTCTGACAAGGGCGTATTATAGTCTGCAAAGACCTACCTGGCATTGGTGCTCTCAGAATAAATACTTTTTCTCTGCCACTTACTGAATAAGATAGGTCTACCTTTGACATTTGCCTTCTCTGCAATGTTTTGGCTAGAAATTGAGGTTTTCCTTCAGCACAATACGAGTGTACTCTTTTTCATCTTCTGTGACTTAGGTGCTTATTATTTACTGGGTTATTGCTTTATTGGGGTGGGTGAAGGATGAGGGCCTGAATTTTTAATTTCTTCATCTGGCTTTTCATCCCTTATGGACTGAAAAAGGTCTTGGACATCATTTCCACTACTTCCAGTGAGCTTACAGTCTTGCAGAGGATGTCCTGCCTCCCACTTGGGCTTCCTGAGACCCTGAAGTACTGAAGGCCATAGATCTTCATTGTGCTGTCTAATGAGGATATGCAAAATACCCCAGTATTTTCCTGGAAAAGCACTTTTGCTTCCATACATACATACTATTCACAAAATATATTTTGCAGTATCAGGTGAGAGTATGGATATAAACAAGTCCATTCCAGGTTTTTCTGTAACTGGACTGGAATACAAGCTTCAGCATTGCCACACTCTCCTATCTGTGATTCAGAAGGAAAACCAAAGGGTAAATACCCCACAGGTGTGGCAAGGATTATAAGTGCATGAAACTGGACAGTGATAGCACTTTCTAGTAGCTAATATGACAAAGCTGAATTGCGAACTATACTGTTGTGCATCTATAACAGCTGATGAAGTAGGAGTGTTAAAAATACATTGTAGGATTAAAATCTAAAGGAATATCACTCTTCACAGATCACAGATCCCTTATTCAGTTAGGTGGTAAGCACTAGCATGCTATTTTCTACATATGACAGCCAAGCCTCTGTCCTTCCTGATGAAAGTTCTGGACTTAATGCTGTGTAGTGTGTTGGCCAGACTGCTAACACAATGTGACCAGCCACAATAGCATATACGAGTTAGGGATTAGGGCTGGATGAAAGAGATAAAAGAAAGGAATGCATTTCACACCTTACAAAGAAGGTATTCTATTGACCCAGTCCTAGTGTTGGTATTAATCTGTAGCCTGAACATATACCCCACCAGAAACAGACTTTGGGCAAAAGAAGATGCCTGAGTGAAATCTGTGACATAGGAAAGCTCCACATGAAGGAAAATGGATAAACAGATAAGACAACATTGGAAGGGAAAGGGGAGAAGGGAACCTAGCACATTCAAGTAATTTTGCAAATGAGCTTGGGAATGAATCCAAAATGAAAATAGAAACATTGCTTATTTGTCTGCAGTCTGAAAAATGCCCTGCTTGCTCACATGTGTCCAAGACTAGATGCTGGCATGCTAAAATTTGTGCAACTCCTCTCATAACTTTAAAAATAAAAAAAAATGGCTTTTATTTATTTGCCTAAAATGCATATCTATAATGAATTTATTGTTGTGCACTTGACATTTTAAATGTATTATCTGATTAAAAAATCAACAACATCTGCTGCCCTGCACTAAACTTCCTGTAACTAAAGATGTGCAGGCCCTGGAGATTCAGCATTACGTGAAATAGATTTGTTTAATATAATTGAACATAATTATGCATGTAATGTTTTCACGTAATATTACTCAGCAGATGTGCAAATAATAGCTAGGTTATTTGTCACCAGCCATATGCTGGTGATGTGATGGCAGAAGCACCATAGTACTTGGCAAGACAAGTTCATAAGCCTGAGTGACTGGATCAACGCACTGAAACTGAGATTTGGTGGTGAGCTGGGGACACTAATATGTGCCTTGACGAAATGCCAATGTTTTAGTCTGGCAGAGAGCATATAATAAGCTTTCTTGCCCTCTGTAAGAGATCCTGAGCACTACTTTCAAATAGGCAGCTAGTAATTTCACTGAAATAGATGTTTAAGATGAGATGAGCCTGTTGTGAAACCCAGGACAACGCATAAAACAGAAACTACGAAGTGAATGCTTGCTTGCCTGATTACTTTGGATTTGATGAAATTCCTTAGAAAAGAGACACAAAATTCTGTTTTCATTTATCAAAATTCTAGTCTGAAACATATTTCAGACATGCTTCTTTTTTAAAGAAAATTCCTGTATTTGGGATTCTGAAGAAAACAGGATTCCTAGTTACAAGATTGGATATTAGGAAAAATGTCTTTACTGAAAAAGTGGTGAAGCATTGGAACAGGCTGCCCAGGGAGGTGGTGGAGTCACCATCCCTGGAGGTGTTCAAAAAACATGTAGATGTGGTACTTTGGGACATGGTTTAGCAGGCATGGTGGTGTTGGGTTGACAGTCGGACTAGATGATCTTAGAGCTCTTTTCCAATCTTAATGATTCTATGATTCTGTGATTCTAAGAGGCAGTTGCTGTGAAGCTGGAAAAATATATTGATGCAAAAGAGATGGTCAAACACTAATACATCTTTCTTAGTAGCCCAAAGAAATTAAAAAAAAAAACAGCTATGTTGCCAACATTTGACCTACTTTCTTCTAGTCTTTTTTGGCCAAACGTAAAGGAATTAAAATATTCCTCCATATTTCGGGACTAATAAACTTAGGCCCATGGACTTTCAGTAGAAATTGGGTGCTTGTCTGTATATCTTATGCATGTAAAGACCCTTAAATCTGACCTCCTAATGGTCTACTGTTTAAACTCTGATCTTGCAATACTGAGCTCAATTACGTATTCACACTACTAGAGTATGCCTTCCTAAGGATTAGGCTTCCCTCTTTTGTCCTGTTTTGAGAACACCCAGGACTGAATATTAACTGGCATAAAAATATGAAATAAACATGCATATTTATATGGTGGACTGTCTGGACTTTTTATACCATAAGAGAGGATATTTTCTGCTGTTAGTCTAGGGTTACCCACGGTGTGTGTTTGATCTGGTATGCCAGGGGCAGCAGTTCCTGTGGCCACATTTCCATGGCTGCTAAGCCTCTCCTCTGTGAGTTTAAAAGTGATATTTGAAGACAGACAGTTGGGTATCAGCGTAATAAGGGATAACTGGGATAATAGATAACAGGGATGACAACTGTTCCTTACAGAGACTTAATGAAGTTGTGCTGACTAGTTGCTTGGACATTTCTAAATGTCTAGAGAGTCAGCTAAGATGTAAGGACTGCTGGCTGTTCATAATAGGAATAGAATATCCTCCACAATAAAATGCCATCCTCAGCATGACTGCAATATTCATTATTATAATAAGTGCTTGAAAACTGAAGTCACTCTGACTTCGGCTTAAAAAAATCCAAGGCCAGGAAATGTCATCTCAGGCAGAGATGCTGCCCATAACCAGACAGCTGCAGAAGAGTATTTCTTCTTTAGTGAACATGATTCTCTTCATTTGGTTAAAGATCATAACTTTGTCACTCCTCCTGAGAGCTTATGAAGGTGTTAATTTTTTTTAAGTTGTCACATGTTCAGAAAGCTCTATCAAGACAATATCAATGACTGTGATATGGGAATGTGACAGCTGTACTATCAAATGCCTTTCTTTCCCTTCCTTCACCTTATTATTTTGCTAAGAATTATTTAAATTTAAATTTGAAACCACACAACTTTTTTGAGCAGGGAATTATTTGAACTTCGTGTTAACAGTGGGTTCAAATGCTGACTGGATTGCAGCAAAGAATTTGTGCATGTGCACTGAGTGCTGTAGTCAGAGGGATTATGTATGCTTTTAAAATAAAATAATACAGCTCACGACCTGAAAGATTCATATGGTTATCTAGTTTAATCTCTTGACTGTCATCAGTCATGACATTTTGTCCAGAGATTTTTAGCATTAAGGAGTCAAGTTAGAGTATAGATGGATATCAATTTTATCAGCTAAATCTACTTTAATAGTGAAAAGGAAGATATTAACCCAGAGATCTTCTTTTAGTGACAAATTTTAAATTGTTTTATCATTCAGTTTCCTTTTCCATAATGTATATCATTTGAGACAAGTCTGAACATTTTAAATCTGGATCTGTATATTCCTCATTGTGGGGGTATTCAGGAACAAGATATCTGCCTCAAGGATCCTGTGTAGGTGGGGTGCCCATCTTGGATCCCAAAGGAGTACTCTTTGGATGAAGTGCTCCCTATGGCAGCTTGGACAGAGTCTGCCACTCCAGTAGACAGAGGTTCATGCAACTCCTGACTTCCCAAAGAAAACATTCATGGATGATTCTGTGGTTTTATAAGGTCACTTCTTCATCACAGGCTGCTATTCAATGTACTGCAGCTCCAGTGACAGCATGTTTTGAAAGTCAGTCTGCTCTCTTTAGGGACTTTAAAAATGGGACATTATTGCACATGTGTATGTTAGAAAAGTATGACCTTAGCCTCTCACATTTTATTGTCCAATAGACTGAAGTGAACTTTTCCTGAATGTTGCAAGGTTTAATATGCTCATATTTGCAAAAAAAACTGTAATTATAGTCGGTCCCTGCAGACCAATACTTAGTGTGACCCTTCATTGCTAGAGCTGTGCTTCCTGGGCAGGAAAGGAGGGCCTTACCGTGTCTATCCCTGCTCCAGCTCCAGGATCACTGCAGGAGAAAGAATTGCTCTGGTCATTCGGTTGACTTTGCCCTACTGTAGATCCCAAGCAGGCTGTGATGCCTGAAGAAGATGGGATCTATCTCATTCTGGGAAAAGTCCTGCAACAACATGTTGCAAAAATCTTCCCTGCCAAAATCTTCTTCATTGGCAGTTTTGTCCTACTTCTCATCTTACTGATGGTTACATATTTATGAATGCCAAACATTCTCCCTTGCATTCAATGGATCACATCTTTTCCAGGCAGCCAGTTTTTAATGTGAGACTTTCAGTCTTTTGGGCTTTTGTAGAAATTACTTAATTTATCTTAATGGCATAAGTTTAGTTATGTATAGAGAAAATGTTCTTTTATTTGGGCTATCTGACTTCACTCCTTAAAGAGAGTTCACAGCAGAAGAGTAGATGCTTCTTTGATCCTCAATTCTTCTGCTCCCTTAGATGGTTTAAGCCTGCTTCACAATTCTCCTATGTATCCACCTGGTTTCTCCCCTGTCCATTTGGGCAGGTGAATGAGTATTTCTTGTTTAATTTATAAGTAATTTGATTTTCACCTATCCCTAAACCAGTAATGGTTGGGAACATGGGTTTTGTCAAGCACATAAACCTTAAAGCATCACATGCTATATAATTTTTTACATTAACATAAAAGTTAAAATTAAGAAGCACTCTTGATTAAGAATTCATTGTATGCAATCTTGGTCTCACTGTATATTTAGGAGGGATGGGCATACAGATAAATGCACTTGGATTCTTTTCATAAGAAAATGTTAAACATGTTTCCTTCCCCATTAAAAATTTCTGGGTTTAGCTCAGAATAGCTGTTCTGTTTTATCCTGAAAAGTGCCTATGCTGGGGGATTGGTAAAATTATGATACTCTCTGCGCATCCATTGAAGTGCCTAGGGATTCTTATGGTTGAAAGGCACAATATAAATTTAAGATATTATTAGTATTACTTCTGCTAATAATAATAATTCAACCCCAGAATAATGCTTAGGTCTGAGTTATTCTAATCCCCTAAACAAATGGTTTTATGCAGAAGCAGAACTGCTGACACAAGCCTCCTGAAACAAGACAATGCCAGCAGGCATTACTATAACTCAAGCAAGGGCCAGTCAAAACGATACAGCCATTGTGTTGATGTGTTGTATATGGTTGTGAGAATTGGTGCCAGCTGTGTCATAAACCACTCCCTGGAAATAATAACTGTGACAGATATTGGAAATGAATCAGCATTTTCTCCTTAATCAGAATGTTTTGTAAGCCTGACCATACAGTCTCAATATTCAGTAAGGAATATTTTCAGCTCCCTCCCCATCAAAAAAGAAAAGTTTCAGTGAGGTTACATCCTCTGGCAAGCTTTATTTTGTCACACCTTCTTAAGTTCTGCATGAGATACCACTTTAGCAGAGAGTAACAATTACACACAGGGAATAATAGGCTGTTTCCTCGTACTGACTCTGATTACTGCTTGACAGTGATGCTGGAAAGCTATTCTGGAGGTGAAGTCCCAAGCTGTAAGTGCAGCAGGGACTCAAAGCAGACTCACTTCATTAGGTCACTTGTGGGGAGGCATGGGAGCAAGGAGTGATTCTATAGACACACATGTTACGCACTCCCTTTGGCTCATGGGAGAAGAAAGGTTTGGGGGTTAACATTGCAATGTCTTGAGAGCTTTTAAGCTCTCTCAGATAATTGCAACACATCTAAACAACAGACAATGGCTATCCTCCGTTAAAGTTCAACAATCAGGACATGGAACATTTTATTCTCTGACAATTAAAGACAGTTGCTGGAAGCTTTGGAAATTGATTTCTTGAGTGAAAACCCACTCTCATCAAAATATGTTCTAACCTGCATGGAGGAAGCTAGAAACATTACACTTCCTGGCTTCCTTACAGTCCTAGTTTTGTTAAGACTGCTATTTTTGGGCTTACAGAAATTCATGGTTCATAAATAAGGTTATTCTGGAAAACGATCTTAACACTGGTTTTCATTACATCATCTCTCCATAAGCCGTACATTTTTGCTTTGTCTGGAAAAGCTGATTTGTCTTTTTCCTTTCAAAATCCAGATTTCCTTGCAAGGTTAAAGGCACACATCGTGGTTTAACCCATCTGCAACAAAGCATCACACAGCCACTCTGCATCACTCTCAGCATCACTCTCCCCGCCCTGGTGGGATGAGGGAGAGAATCAGATTTAAAAAAGCAAAACCTGTGGGTTGAGATAAAGGCAGTTTAATAGGACAGCAAAGAAAGAGAAAATCACCATCATCATATCCAAAACAAGTGATGCACAATGCAATTGCTCACCACCCGCTGACCAATGCCCAGCCAGTCTCTAAGCAGCGACTGCTGCCCCCTGGCCAACTCCCCCCAGTTTCTATACTGAGCGTGACGCCCTATGGTATGGAATAGCCCTTTAGGCAGGTTGGGTCAGCTGTCCTGGCTGTGCCCCCTCCCGGCTCCTTGTGCACCCGGCAGAGCATGGGAAGTGTAAACTAGTGTAAACACTAGTGTAACACTACTCTGTAAACTTGACTAGTGTGAACACTACTGAGCAACAACTAAACCATCCATGTGTTATCAGCATTGTTCTCATCCTAAATCCAAAACACAGCACTGTGCCAGCTACTAGGAAGAGAATTAACTCTATCCCAGCTGAAACCAGGACAGTACAAATCAATACATTTACCAAGATTTTAGAAGGAAACAGAAGTACGTTCTTTTTCTATCATGCTCATTAACAACATGAACTTCCCTGACAATTTATGCAAAAAGACTTTAATTAAAAAGACAACGAATTTTCACTTTTGTTGTATATTTCTCCCTCTGTTTTTTTCTCAACACCCGTATCAAATATACTTCCCAAAGCCTCCCTAGTGTTCTGAAATTATATTGGGTTTTGTACATGTGCAAAACCCTCAAATTTTTTAATTACAGCTAAAGGACAAAAAATTAATTTAGTCTCCAGCATGTATTACCATGTGCCAGAATAGCTAAGTTTTCAAAATATAAGGTCTGCCTGAGAAGTAATATTTGTTTCTTTCCAATAGATACAATTAGAATAAACACCAAACTTTCAGACACAGAAGTCATTCTTAATTTTAGTATAAGGACACTGTGCTGGTCAAGCTATAAGATGGGAATTCCTTAGTGTCATATGTCTGCCTTTAAGAATTGTATTTGAGCCAGCTGCAGCTGGATTCATCAATCAGCAGCATGTAGATGAATACAGGTCTGTCATCAGAGTGTACCTCTTAAAGAGCTGTGGCATGAGTTACTGATACAGAGAACAGAACTGTACCAATGAAGGCTGCAAAATTACCACTTCTCGGCTAGGATGTCCATTCTAAAAGGAAAAGTGGTATGAGAATATCCCTGCAGAATTTATTAGCAGGCTTTTCATCAAAATTTGGAAGTTTGGAGTTAGAAAAGTCTTACCCAGTGGGTGGATGGCAATAAATGCCTCAGAAATACATACATAAGAGAGATCCAAATTTAAATATTATTAGGCCAGTTGGTAATAACTACAACCCCAAAAAATAACACTTAAAAACCCAGATGGTGAGAAAGGGCAAAATGGAAATGAGTACCTTTTTATTCTTATCAGTGGGTTGCATGTGAGCAAGAGGCAACTGTGGTACTACTCCATGTGCCAAATACAGAAAGAATGACACTAGAACCAATTTGGGCACAGGACATGGGAAAGACTGGCAAGTTTTGCAAAGTCTTACAAACCTAGGGCATATGTACACATGTGCAAATGCATGTGTAAAACCAATTTACTGCACTGTCTTTGAGATGGAAGTTAAAGCAAGATTAAAAGTCTGACTGAGGAAATGGTGTGATCACAGATTGTCTTGGCTTGGCTTTTTTTGCAAGCTTCCTTCTGATTCTGTTATCTAATATACCAAAGTAAAGAAGCTGCTTGTCAGAACAATATGAGATCTAGTTTCTTCTCTTTTAAATCTTCCACACAAAAAACCCTACCTGCCCTTACTTTCCAAACAGAATATGGATTGGTTATTTGTGCCTATACATCAAGTTTCTCCTCCTACACTCTTTTTTTAATGGAAGTGAAGGCAGAAAAACTGCCAAATAAGCTATGTCATTCTCCCCTTTGTTGTAAGGGCAAAACCATTACAGTTTTTCTGTTATCTCAGCAATATATTGCCTTTCTAGTCCTTGTAAAAGCTGTGTATTTGACTTACACTGTGAGATCAAAGGCAAAAAGAAAAAGTGTTTTTACAGGGTATATTTTCTGCATGGGCAGGCCAAACTGCTGTGATAGTAGGTGAGCTAGGCAAGTGCCCCCTCAGTCTCTGCCCATTGCAAAGTGAAAATCTAAATTGCAGTTCTTTCCTGATCCCCCATGGAAGGTGATATCCATTGGGAAGATTTTGCTTCAGACAGCAGGAGAGCTCATAAGTTCATATTAAATAAAGATCTGACTTGCTGTTGAAATTGACTTGATGACACGACCTAATACATTTTCAGCTTGAGTTTTTGTTTCAGTGTTGCTAATTATTTTCAGAATAATTTCTAACAGCATCTAGTATTGATACATCTAATATTAAGCTGTTTAAACTTTGCTCATCCTTTAACTGCTACTGCATTTTAGTCTGTGGTCCTGAAAATAGTGGGTAAGGGTTAGCGAGGTGTTCTCGAAGATGTATAGGGAGAATTCAGGCTGTTTATGTTACAACTCATTTTCTATAATTAGTGGAAGTGTTGTTCCAGTGGTGACCCCAAGAGTCCAGCAACAAATTTTCAGTTAGCCTGGTAGCATTGTCAATGCTCATGATCCACAGCATGGCCACAGACCCATAGTATCAGTGCAGCCTTTGATAATTGCCACACCTCTTTAAAAAATCTCCTGGCATAGACAACAGTGACATTTAGAGTTCAGAAATGGAGGCATGTAGATAAAGACCAAGTGACCTGCTCCACATCATAAATAGGGGGAAACTTCTTGGCCACACAACAGCTTAAAAGGGACAGCTTCATAACCACAGGATCCTTTGCCTTTCTTTCACGCTCCAGAACACAGAAGGGACTCTTCCTCCCTCATCATTAGGTATTGGAGTTGTCACTAGTATTGGCCATGCCCCTCCAACACTGGTTCTTGCTCCAGATGTGGTGGCTGTACCTTGACATTACAATTTCAGTCGTACTGAAGCCATGTGCATGGATAGGCTGGAAAATCCTAATTTCCTGCCTTATTCCCTGCATAAAGTCCTGTATCATACCTGCCTGGAAACCTCTGTATACTTCTTCAAGAGATTATATCCTGCCCTGTCAGTTGGGTGGACTTATTGATCTCACCTTTATGCTCTCTAACTCATCCAACCCTGTGCTAAGGACTATATGGTTAATGTTCTCTGACTAATTTGTTTTAGTTAAAGCCAAAACCAAAGTCTCCTTAAATTCCATGTATTGGACAGAAGAACAACTTTCAAGAGGCATCATCTTGGAGGAGGACAAAGGGAAAAACAAGGTGGAATGCAGACAACTGTGGTCTATTAAACTGATTTGTAGCAGAGTCATGACAGCGAATCTCCTTCTGCACTTTCTGTACATTTTGGGGAGGGTCACTCTGTGGTTGAAACATGACAGACACAGGTCAATAGTTTTTAGAAACGGAAGCCCTGCCTTTATAAATGATCATCCCTATAGCCATCTCCTGTGCTTAAATAGAACAACTTGTAGCCAGTGGGAGATTTATAACATACTCTAGGCCAAACAGTGACCCGTGAAGGATGCTCTGTCGTGCTTGAATTTGGCATCCAACCAGGCTGTGTCTGCACCGTTACAGAGAAACCTGCAACCCAGTCTTTTTGTGCACGCTTGAATGTATGTGAGCACATGCTGAGCTAATTGCTAGTGCTAAGCATCACTTGAGACTGAAATATCTGTGTCTGTATGATGATACATGAGCATCTGAAAGATGTCAGATCCCTAATCAAATGTCTTTTGCCTTGGGGACTGCCAGTAACCTCTCTGCAGTATTACTCATTCTGGCAGGTAGTTTTCCAGAAGCTCACAAATGCAGGAGGCTCTGAAAAATTAGGAGATGAAGAAACACCTCTTTTATCCAAAGAAGCAGTAACAGGATCACCATTGTTCTGGCACACTTTGGACCAGCTTTCAGCAGATACCCCCCACAAGAAGGCTAGACCCTCAGCTGTTGCAAATCAGTAAGGATCACTTTCTTTCTACCAGGGCATGATGCTGTGCTTGTTATGATGAAAACCAATCTTTCTTTATGTAGAAGGAGGTCTCTTTATGTTCTGAGAAGTAAAATGTGCCTTAACACTGCAGGCAGTGCTTAGGAGGGAAAAAAATGAAGTAAACCCACAGGTTTTATATACATGCCCTTGAAGGATTTTATTTTTTAGCCTGTGTTATCACACCATGCTTTTATACTTCAGTTTGATACACACATGAGAAATTTCAGGGCTGTTGAGCATGCAGATTTTCCTAGGGGATGAGCACAAGGTTATTTAGCACAGGTGTTTCTGTAATTGTACAACCCTCCCTATTCATATGCCCACAAGCTCTTATTCCCTTGTGAATGATGCTGTTGTCTAGCATTAGAGCACTAGGTTCTAATAAAAAACACAAATAATATTGCTTTACAGTGACCCCTTCTGTGAGTCATCTTTCATTTCATGAATGCATGCATCTCAGGGAGTGGGTGCTTTTGTGGTAAATATTATTAATTTAAGCAAGTGTATGTGCATGGTTTTCCCTTGGATGGTGTTTTAGACAATAGCATAGTCCACACTCCAGGTTGGATGTACTGTGCAGAACATGACAAAAGAGAGAGAATACCCTCAATTCAAATGCTGCAGATTATTACTGAAATGGTCGGGTTGCTCCCCATATTTGGCTACCACAACTTGCATCAAGCTTATCTCTACTGAAATGAATAATGTTGTGCTCAAGATACTTAAAGAAGCTGGAGACCACAGTTGTATGATTATCTCTATTGGTACCATGCAGATTCCATTCCAGTAAAGCTGTGTGCCCTGTTACCCTCTGCATTCAGCACATACGTCTACCATGTCTGCAAATCTGATACTTTTATGTGTAAATGAGCAAGCAGGGGATAACCTGTCTGATTCCCCACCCCCTTCTGAAACTGTACTGTACCTTTCTACATTTTCATTCCTACATCTGCTAAATCTCCTAACTACTCCAGCCCAGGGACTGTAGCAAAAGGGACACAAAAATTACTGGTTTATGTTAGTCTGGCTTTTATTTTATTTTACAAAATCACATGTTTGTAGCAATCATTGTTTTAGGCACTGTGATTAAACAAGACAATATGAATTATTTTGATTTTTTTCTTCTTTAAATTGTGCCAAGCACATGGAAATTCATGAGGCTTCAACAGGAGTTGGCTGTGCTCAGCATCTCTGATAATCAGCCCAAGAAGCTGAAGCTACAGTTACTGAGCTGGTCAGTGTTCTGGTACTCGCTGCTGCTTTGTATATATGTCTATAGCATGGTATCATCTATTATTCATTTCAAATTTAAAAATACACAGAAATGCAGCAGAAAGCTGCCTTCATTGCTCTTCAATTCTTTTATATTGTTCCTATGTAGCTTGGATTCTGTTGCCTGAGTAAACACCAGGTTCCATAACGAAAAGATTAGTCCTCCCCTGCTCTGCTACAGAGGGTCCCCCCTGATTTTGGATCCCAGCAGTCCTACTTAATTACTAATTAGTGTTTTTTCCCTTTCTTCCCATGTCAGTTGTGTCTGGTAGTGAAGATTGCTTAGCAAGTTGACTTAGCACCTTTGCTAATTGCTCAATAGTGCTGTGCTTTGATTAATTTATTTTTTCAGGGCTTTTGAAACACGTTAGCTTCAGTAACCCTTTCAGATGCACCACTTCTGTTATTGGTAGTATTCTTGGTTGCAAGAGAAAGAAGTTTGCAGCCTTTGTTTTGTGCTTTAAAGTAAAATGTGTATTTTTTACCGTGCACTGAGGGAGGGTGAGGTATCAACTGAGGTTGCAAGTTGTAAAGGGAAAGTTGAAGGGGCAAAGCTACACGAGGTGGCAGGGGTTGGCAGTGGAGGGTAAAAAGCAGTCTGGAGTGTGACTTGGGAAAACAGAATTAAAGGTGACCTTCCTTAAGAAAGAATTTGCAATTTGGCTCCCTGTACTGGGAGTTTTAATTGTCCTGGGAAGTTTCCTAATCCAACCGCAGTTGTATGCATTTTAAAAACATACTGTCTGGGTCACAATTCCCAGAGGCCCTCCTGATGCATGCCAGAGATCTTGCCTGTAAAGAGATAAGTCAGGTTTAATGCAGACTAGTTTGCTAATCATGACATTTACATGAATGCATTCCTCTTGTTATTGCCCATCCAACTGCAAACACTAATGCAAAAAACCACACATATGACTGTGCTAGTAAACATTGGAAAGAATAAAAATCTGAAAGTAAACCTAAAAATCTAGATCCGAAAGAGTATAGAAAGGGACGGGGAAGGCATGACAGAACAATAGAAATTGTTCATCTTGCTACCCTGCTGTTGCTGTTATTATATTACCTCATGTGCATAAGCCTTTCAAGATGCTAGTTGTTGCTCTTCTGGGACACACAGACTTTGAACTGTTGCCAGAACTGTGAGCCCTCACTTGTATCCTACAGCATCTTTTTTGAGTTAGCAAGAAGAGCTCAGGAAGTCGGAAATGTGTAACCATGACTGTCAGTAATGGAGGAGCAATGAGAGAAGATGGAAAATTTCACACAATTTTTTCACAAAAAAGAAAATCCTGATTTTCAGTTCTTTTCCTCCACACAAGAAGCAGTGACTGCTTTGCCTCTTCAGTTCTCACTTCTGAATCCATGGCTGGCCTGCAGGTCCCATCTCTTTGCAGGCAGAGGCCAAAGGAGGGGAGAGTAGCAGGGTCAGATGGTCCCTTTTGGCAGCAACCTGCTGGCTGCCTTGCCTGCAGGAAGAGCACTGGCTCCCTGCTCTGCCTGAACAGGCAGGAGGAGCCAGGCAGACACCAACCAGGGCAAAGCCCCTTCTGAGGTGCAGCTGAGAGTTCTAACAGCTCTGGTTAGAGGTCCCTGCCTTTCTTCAGGAACAGTAAGTGGCCAGCAGCCAAGGGTGACTGAGCCACTGTGCAACAGCAGCCTCTGAGCAGGATTCCTTTCGTCTGAGCTACTATTGCACTCTGCTCAGGCTTTGCACTGTGCGGGTTGCACTCCTAATGCTTTCTCATGGGTGATCTTTGTCATAGTTTTGGGTGAAAGATAGAGCTTTCCTTCATGCAAAACCCCACTGAATGGAGGGGGTGAGGACTTTTCATTCCAGTCAGTGCTGCTGTGAGTTAGAAAAGACACAGGCTCCAGAGGGAACAGGGCATTGCATCTCCCCAGGTAGTGCTAGCAGCTGGAAGAGGAATTACAAAAGGCCATACCACTGTACAGGGTTGAACTGGGGAGGAAGGCAGAAAAGTGTGCTTATAACGGTTTGAAATTTAGTGGAGGAGTTTGCAAGATGAGGCAAGGTGGGGAAAAAAATGGGAAGTTGAAAATTGTTGCTGGAACACAAAGGAAAGAAATCTATGTTCAGAAACAAAATGATAGTCTGTAAAATGGAAAAAGTTTTAACAGAAGGTTTTGTAATGTTGAGGGAAGTTACATTTGAAAGCAATTTTTCTGAACCGATCAGAACTCTTTGAATTTGCAGAGCTGTCACCTTCAGAAGAGCTCAATTCGCTGCAATTAAATGACCTGAAAAATAAAGTAGTACTTAAAGTCAATTGCATTTCTGAAGAGCGATGCTGAAATGAGGAGCCCAGACTCTGTCAGCAAGTATAGAACAAAATGAATGGGACCTGAAGATGTTGTATGACAAGAAGGTGAATTTGTGAAAGTAACTAAAACAGAAAGCCTCGGCTGAAAAGGCCTAAGACAATACTCTGCATCCTAATCAGAAGAAGAGTCTTTGATATGATCATTCAAATCAAAAAGCTCTTCTGTAAAGTATGCCTTTATCAAAATATCCATCAGAAATATTGTCCTGTAATGTTTAAGCTCTGAGCGAGTGCTGAAATGGTATGCATGAAAGTACTTCAAGGGAACAAAGCAGAGTGCTTCTAGATGCAGGATGACAGCCAGGCATTTCACATGCAGTGGAAAGCTCTCCTGCAGTCTGTAGCAGTCTTTCACAGCCTCCAAGTACAGTCAGTGTAGACAGATGCCACATATGGCTGGCTACCATGGTATATGAATACAGGGACACTCAACACACAGGCAGCTTCCTCGTCTATTGCTTTCTTCTTCAGTCTGTACTTAGGACCCTGTAGTCCTACAGAGTTTTACAAATCAGGCATTCAAAGCAAATCAATTTCAAAAGTGCACAGCAGTCCCAAGAGATCAGAACAGGACATTTATCTGTCACTGTGAATATCGAAGACTGTCAATTTTTTAAACTGCCATTTCAGCAGGATCACAAAGGAAAGAAAGCCAGGAGACCAAACAGATCTCTCTCTTTGCAGTGATGGTGCTTCAGATCCATGGGTTTCAGGTGCATGCAGGTTGGGCTGGCTTACCACTCCTCCCCTGCTGCTGCTTTTTTTTTTTTTTTTTTTTTGTTTTTTGGAATGG
>VZTL01032664.1:5593-22019 GCA_013400535.1 Scopus umbretta
GGGGGGGGGGGGAAGCATTACTCATCACAGGTATTTATAGCAACCATTGCCAGTAAAGAAGAGAAAAATTAAAGCACACAGGCTGAAAGTAGAACTTCAATAATTTTCTCTTTTACTTGTGTTTTGATAATGGAGCTTTTCAAAAGGAACTAGTGAAACAAAGAACTGAAAAGATGAAAAGCAATATATCCTGCTTATTTGTATACACATGATCACATTACTTCGTAAATCTTCCATGGTGTTTGGGTTTCTCCAACCAGGAAAATGAGGAAGGGGAAGAAACATAATTTGACTAATTATTTCAGGTTTTAACCACTGCTAATTACCGTACAAGCGACAAATACTAATGACTTTTATCCCTGAAGGCAGAACACCTCAATGAATATTATTTTACGCTATGATTTTTCCTGATGATGTTAAATTACTACTGGTTGTGCCACTATTGCAGTCGCAGGCTAGATCTCCAATGTACTGGGCTCTAGTAGCATTGCCTCTGCCCTCAAGAGGTCCCAGCTTAATCACCACACTCATACAGGACTGGGAGCAAAATCAGGTCCCACACAGTGCAAGGTCACAAGACAAGCAGATCCTAGAAGGTCTTATCCAGTCCCGCTAAGCCTGTCCTTCTTCGGAATAAAGCATACGCTGCCGGATTAATTTCATACGCTTCAAATAATCTAAACAGGAAAGAAAAATAACCCTCAGAAGCCTTTGAAAAACTTCATTATTCTGTGAATTCCCTGTGAATTGAGGTAGTGCCAGTTACCTGGGGTGAGCCCTAAGCTCCTCAGCTCACTTTGCATCCAGATGAGGCGGGTTGAGCCGAGAGTGGATTTTGCCTTATTTCAGGGAGGAACATGAATGTTGCGATGGCACTGGGGTGATACCCAGACCATGCCACAAGGGCAGCAGCCCATAAAATTGCTCATCACCATACCTATAACATAGTGCTCTGGGGAGACTTCAGCGGCACATCAGCCTCTCCGACTTGGGCCAAGTGTTTTTTTCTTCACGTACGGTACTAAACAGCATGAAAACACAGCTGCTTAAATACCAGTGCCTTTTGCCCTTCCCCAGCATGCCACAACCCGCCCTTTAGAGCGGAAAACACCAGGGACCTCCCTACCCATCTGACACGTCAGTCCCCTGCAGTACCTATTCTCGCTTATAAGCACATATCTTTTAAATACTACTGAAATTCAGAAGTCTTAAGGCAAAGTAAAATTGAGTACTGAAACCCAACTGACAGGGAAGAGGCCTGCAAATGCTAAGTGGCTTTGAAAAAATTTTAAAGTGCTGTTAATTTTAAGCTAATCTCAAGGGAAGCAGTAGCTAAAGAAAAATAAATGCAAGCCCATACTTTTAACATGGTCAGTCATAGCGGTAACTCTAAGTAGCCAAGAGGTTTAGAGAGTTACTATAGTATACAGATAACATTTCACTAAGGGTAAAAGCCTTTAATTCAAGGTTTACTAGAAATCTTTATTAGAAGTAAAGATATAGCAGGGAAAAAATAAATAAATAAAAAGAGGGGGAGCAGGGGGCTACATTTAACCAAGAAAAGTAAGCCAGATAAGTCACTTTGCTATAAGCCAGGTGTTGTTGGGTTATTTGTACGTGAGCCTCCCACAGTCCTGGGATCAGACAAATCCCTACACCAGACGAGAGTTAAAACAGCTTTTGGATAATAAGGAGAATCAATCCACATAGAATTCGTACAGCTCAAGAAAACGACAACACAGAAGTCTGTATCAATCAGAAGCATGACATTGTGAAGCCTTTGTTCATAGCAAAAAAGGCACCATCTTTTGAACAAAGAAGAATAACAACCCAATTTGCGCTGGACAGAAAGTCCTTTCACCCGAGACTCCGCAGAGCACTCCAGGGAGGGGACAACAGCGCCCGTGCCACAGAGGCGAGAACTTTATTCTCACAATAAATACAGAAGAAACCACTGCCACAGAACTGGCATTATGGTTATGACCAGAAGGACCCAGGCATGGGTGCTACCCAGCGGGTGATGGTGGGACAGGAGAAGCAGGGGCCCTGAGGTCCTAGGGGATAGGACACCAAAACAAATGCACTTGGTCTAATCTGAGCGCTGGCAGCTTTTGGGAAAGAAGAGCTGAATGGCACCTCGCTTCTGCTTGCTTCCAGCAAGAGACTGTCCCCTTGGCTTCTGCTGGAGGCTCTGGACTATATTTAGGGGAAACATCCATAGGCAAGACTCTTCCATTTCTCTGTTTATTTTAATGCAGTGTTACAGGTGAGGACACGACACTGGACTAGATGGACTCCTGGTCTAAATCCATATGGCCATTCTTGTGCTTAAATAAATTTGACTTTAACACCAGCATGAAAAATGAGAAACCACAACCAACAGAGAATTCAGAGCTTTGCATCACAGTCCTTGGTCTTATGCCACTATATAAACAAAACTATAATAAAATAAGCTTTCCTATAGAACCCATCTGAATATCACCTGCATACCATTTTTGTGTTCATGAGGTGTTTTGGTTTGGTGGTTGTTGGGTTTTTTTTGCCTAGCAGAGAACGCAGAGTAAAGAAACAAACCACCTCAGTCGGACCTCAGAAGGAATTAACTATGAAGGCTGCAGGTGAAACTTCACATTGCACCCAACCCACTGTACCTGCACACTGGCTTGGAAAAGAAGAGCCTGCTCCCACCTCCATACTGCCTGCAGGCTCCTGCCACTCACCTCCAGCTGGCTCTACTGCTCGTGTGGATGCATAGCAAGTTAGTTTACTAAGCTTTTGGACCAAAATGAATTCATGTAAATAAACAATGAAAAAAAAAGGGGGGGGGGTGTACAGTTTTTTCTTCCCCATAAAAAAATTCACAGAGCTGATTGTATAGAGGCAGTAGGAGAAGCTGAAGCAAAGGGAGAGCAGCTGCACCATGGGTTTCTAATCAAGAGTGATCCCTCCTTCCAGCAGCTGCCCACCATTACGCTGCAGTGGGCACCACCTGAAATTGCACTGCTGATTAGAGCTCATCCTTCCTGGTCCCAGGCTTAGTTCATTAACAAACAAAGCCCTTCAGCTGGAGAAAAACAAAAAATATCTAATGGGGTTTCTAATAATGAATGGTAGCTAATAAATGAAATCAACTTTAGAGATTTTTCTCTGTTGGCTTGTTGCTAGTATCTTCTTTATGACTTTGAGTTTTTAATGTTGTACTTTATTATGCAAAAGACAAGAAATGGGAAAATAGAATTTGGCCCTGCAAAGCATCTAAGCATATCTGTAATAGTAAATAAAAGAAGCTAAACCAGATTGTATACTAGTGAGTTCTGAACTGGAGCATTTTTGGTAGCATAATCATTGCCTCTGAAAAGCTGCCTTAGGGCAAGTGCTTCACTTAAAACCACACTTTCAATTAACCATTGTCATTAACTACAGGCAAAAACCAAAATAACAACTTGCTGTGTGAGCTTCCTTCCAGGCTGGGTGTTAAGGGAGCTGGGATTTCCCGCAGCTGGGAAGGGAGCATTTCTGGGCTGTCTCCACCTTCGCTTGCTCATAGAGGTCTGTTTGGATTTGCACCCTCAGCACACTAAGTTTGGAGTTTTTTCTAACTAAGCCCCACGAATCTAAAGGTTATTCATCAACCTTATTCATTTCTGTAATTCCAGTGTTTCTCCTTCATTTGAATTACATGAGCTGACAAAGTAGTCAGAACCAATAACCATCCGTTGGTTCTCTTTATACAACAGTACAACCCTAAGCCATTCTCCCACTTAGGAGAAAAATTGATGTTACCTGAATATTAAGCCTTCCTCTGTGGGCCCCAAGGCCATACCGCTTTGCTGTAGAGGCATGGAGCTGGAAGTCAGTAATTTTTAATGTCTCTAGACCAAGTGGAGGACAATCTACAAAACAAAAGATTGATTAAAATTTAATTAAAGAAAAAAAAAAACACAACAAAACCACCACCACAAAACAAACAAGTATTCAAAGTTTCTGGATTTCACTTGTGCCAAACTGGCTGGGGTCCTCAGCTGGTATAAATGAGCACAGCACCACTGAAGTCAATGAGAAATGGCAGCTCTCATAAAATCAATGAAGCAATGCTGATTTACACCAGCTGAGGATCTGGCTTTTTGAGGTCTCAGACAGTTATTACTGCTTGCTCTAGGCTTCAGTTTTTTATGGATATGCACAGTATCTCCTGTCAAGTGCTTTTCAGTACAAAATACCAGTAAAATGACCTTTTATTTTCCTCTCTTTTTGGCATTTTTTTTTCCATCTCTTGTTTTGACTCCCCCCCCCCAGCCTGTACTCATTCCAAGCTACTGTATGAAGTTATGTTTCTAATTAAAATCTGTTCTAGCAACTTCAATCACAGTCCCTCACATTGCACAATAGCATCTGTTACGGAGATCTGGGAGGCTGGACAGCCAAGCTCTGCAGAGGTAAATGGCTAAGCACAAAGAGGGCAATTTTGAAACAAGGGACCATCTCTCTAAGCTCCAAATTGTGCAAAGTCTCAAAGAAAAGCAGATGCCATTACTTTAGCAGCTAGCCAGCAATGCAGCAAACTAGAGCCTGGAGCTCTGGCTTTGGAAGATAAGACATTGGAAAGAGTCTATTTCATGATTATCAGAAAAATATTTTGCTCTAAAATGAACACAGCCACTGCAGTATTTAAGTCCCTCACCATGCTTAGCATTATCCTCAAAATACCATCGTGGGGTAGGGAAGACCCACTCTCAGTGTTTCACAGGAGGCGAGCAAAAGCGCAGCGAGACACTTTGGGAGCACCTAAATTGTACAACAGAGCACAATTTAGAGACCATGAAGTCAGTGCCACCTGGAATTAGAAAGTCTGTGTGGGGCAGAGGTGGAAAGCAGTGTCATACTTATTATTTAGATCAGGTGCTTGTTAGGTTAGGCTAGGTTTTGCACTGCTGTGGCTGTATCACTTCTGGGTTTGGATAGAGGACAGATTTTTTCTGCAGCTGAGAGTGGGAGGTTTGCTGTAACTTGCACAACAGGCTGCGACAGACAGGAGCCGAGCACCGATCATGGAGCCCAGGCTACAATTCCAATCCCCAAGCCACCCCTCCAGTCCCCAAACCGTCCCTCCTCTCCGCCTGCCTGACAGCTGGGATGGAGATCTCGCTTGCGCCACGGTCGCCGGAGAATTGTCAAAGAGCTCACTCCCATGCTCTCTACCTGTACCCCACTTACATATATATTTTTAATCACTCACCAAAATGCCATGAGGGTATGTACCTGAGAATCTCATCCTGACCGTGTCTAACTTTCAGGTGTAGCTTTGCATTGCTATGCACAAACTGGCAAAACATATGAGATGTCCTGCGCTCCTCCTTAGCTCGTAACAACCTAAAATCCCTCAGGAAAAACATTACATGCCGTCAATTCACGCTAGTATTTCTTTGTTCATCTTTAGGAAAGTTCTCAGACAAATCCAGGGCCAAATGTCTTCATCAGAGGCAGTAAAGACAAATGCTAAATATTAATGTATTTTCTAAAGTACCAACAGCGATCTTAGTCTTACACAAGAGACAAAACGTAGACAGCTCCTCATTTTGAAGAGCTTTCAATCTAATTATCCAAAACAGCGAAGAGACAGGATGTATAAAGGAAAGCCAGAGGAAGGAGTAGCTCAGAGGATTTTTGTTTCATTGGCTGATCGTTTTAATTGCATTTCCTTATAGAGTGTTTCATCTTTCATCATACTCCAACTGGAAGAAGTCGCAGGCTCTGACAGATCTCTACTGGGAGTAAATTATATAGCTGGGAACTGCCTGATTTTCTTTAACAAGTTCAGTCCTCAAGACAGGTTTGGAAAACAATCTCATGGTGTCATCCTGCAAACTCTTTTGCACTTTGGTATATTTTGCTCTGTAAACAGTCTCACCATTCCCAGGCACTCAAAAGCTACTCAGAAGTACCCATGCCAGGTCTGAGCTGAAAAGAAAAGCAAGCTGCTTTTACATACTCAGTTCATAAAATATCATTTAATTCAATGTTTTTACTGTACGTAACAAGGCTAAGGGGCAATCTACAGGTACTGCTAGGAGTTGATAAAAAAGTAGAAAATTTCCCACGAAGCGAACAGCCAGCTCCATCAGCAATGGATCCACTGAAGCCTGCTTTCTTCCAGGTTGGATTTTACAGCCCGTTCTCCACTATCAAACAGGAGCAAAGGCTTACAGCGCTGCCAGCGGGACAGCCCGCACATCGCCGCTCCGTAGGATGCACAGCCACGCGATATGCCGTCCCCCTCCTCACCATTGCTGTTTTCTGTACAGAGACCTATTTTCATGAAACGTGAAAACTATTTTTCAGCCTGGCAGCTGCCTGTCAGACCTGGCTGAAGTTACCTGGAGTGACATACACCTGCCAGTGTATGTACGAGAAGTGGGTTTGGTATTATTCAGACTGAAATGTTACTAATTTACTATAAAACAGTAATCTTCTTGGGTTGCCTGTGGATTTCAGGGAGGATTTCTTAGACTGCAGGATGGGTATTTACAGGCTGAAAAAATTGCCTGCATGTATTTGTGTGTATTATCTCTGTTTCTAGAGAAACTGAAGTTGTAGACTCAAAAATGTTCATATGGAACCCAGTTAAACATGCCTGACTGCTCTTTGTTTTTCAAGGATGAATTATTTGTATTGTCTGTGAACACATCAGATTAACAGGCCAATATTATGAAATGCTCAATTTAACAGGAGTTTTCAATGAAAGCAAGATTAGACTCCAAGAGCAGGCAGGAGCTATCTGCAGTATGCAGTATAGATACCTTCGATGGAAACTGTGCAATATGTTGTTGACAGTACACTGTCCTTTCTCAACATTCTCAAGCCGTACGATATTTCAGGTGAACTCATTAGGATCTTTACCATCAGTTCAATAGTATCCAGGAATTTATTTTTTACTGTTATTTATGTAAATTTGTAGGAAAACACCTAACTTGCTTTCTCTGGAAGTGAACTAGACTTTAAGCTGTGACTTCACCAAGATTCTTTTTTTCTTTTAACTTGGTAAGAAGAATCAAGCATTTTGCTTCAGTACTTGACTGAAAATTAATGCAAAACGTTCCTTCCACAGTTGGCCCCTCTTTCTCCAGTGACCATCCCAAGCCAGGAACAGAGCAGCAGGATTCTCCATAAAAGACCATTGACCTTTAGATGTTTCCGGTTGTGCAGCTCCGCACGGGGTTGATATTCTTGGAGTCGTCAAGCCTATTGTTTGCAGTGGCTTTGATGTATGGGATTTGTGCTGTTTTCCACAAGAGAAGACCTTTGATTTTCCTTTTAAATGAAATTATGTCTTCTATTTATAGCCATAATATTTTACTATTAACACTTTAGGAATATTAATTTCTTCCACATGCATATGAATTCCAGCATCAATAAAGGGATGAAAAGAGGAACATATTAGACCAAAACATCAATCTGTAATGTACAGAGGTGGTGGGGGCAAATTTTTCAGTAGGGCCTCATCTTATTAACTCCAGGTTACTCCTTATAATGCAACACTGTCCACCTAAAGTTGCCATTTCACTACTGAAAAAAAAAATCCTGAGTCACACAGTGAATTTAATTTGAGATAAATTGTTATGTTGATGTGTGTCCCCCCTGCTTCTTAAAGCTATTAGAGATAACCAGGACAACCTATTTTTGAAAAACATACAGGAAAATAAACTGACTTGCAGGATTCATAAAGATTGTACTTTTTAAAGTATTGTTTTAATATATTTTATTTAACTTTAAGAAATCTTCCATGGAACAAAGAAAATTGCCACACAATCAGTAAGACTGTCTTAATGATTTTGTATTCTCCATGGTAGTTTGAAAAACACTTGCAGAAGCTACAGATATTGGGTAGCATGAATAATCAGAGCAGTTCATACCTTATAGATTCAACTGGAAATGACCTAGTTATTAGGTCATTTCTTTAACTGTTTGAAAAATAATCATTATAAAATACAGGAAATTCAGCGATAGCTTTGAAAGACATTTAAATCCACATACTATGTACATAACAACTCACTAACAAAATGCAGCTAGAGTATTTATGGTTTAGAGTGACCGAAAAGCAAGCATTAAGTTTGCAGGTGCAGGGGAGAGGCTGAGTTATGGACATTTCTCTCTTCCTGGCCCATATCCAACCATGATTTCGTGTGTGATTTGCAACCTTGAATAGGTATTCACTTGAGAAACAAGCCATTAATAAGATTTCTGCATCAAATTAGTTAGTTCCAAGACCTAAAAAGAAGCAAGGTTTGGATTCAGGCTTAATAACATTTGTGTCTTGAAGGGTGTTCTTGTGAGGTTTCCATTTTGAAATAGCTCTCCTATTAGCTATGTTAAATGGCTGCATCTCAGTGTCCATTATTTTCAATTATGCTTCTGCTAGCTGGATAGATGATTGTATCCCAGCTAAGGGCAGCAAGGCATTTCTGATACCTCAACACTCTTAGCAGTCGCCTGTCCCTTGAAGTCAGGAGGGGGAAATACTTGAGAATTGCTTCAGTCACAACCTCGTCTCTTGAAATCTGAACCTGCCAGTTTCAATTTAGGGCTTGCCTATACCGAGAGCACTACCCGAAGGAGATGCTGAGCTCCCTTCTCAAGCCAACGTCAACTGAACTCGCAATCTCTGCATGGCTCTGTGCAAGGATATTAGCCCAGGTTTGAAAGCAGTTTCAGCCTCACGATGGCTGTGCCCTACTGATGCAGCATCTTCCACTGAAACTCCGGTCAAAAAATCCTCTTTCTGCAGAGCCGGCTTGGTTGTCTTTACACCTGCAGTATAATTATAGCTGCTCTGCTGCAACATGAGCTGTTCTTTATGATAAAACTCCATTAGCAGGCATTCTTAGAAACATATTAATTCCATAAGTAGAAGATATATGTATGAGCAGGCCAAGGAAAACCCTTCTGTTCATCTTTATTGCCTAAATTATTCATTTATTTTATTTTCTTCTGGTCTAAATAAAGATTGTCAGACAAGCACAGATTGTTTTTATAGCTTTTGTATCTAATAAGGATGCATTTAGGAAATCATTCTGTACTGTTCTTTTGGAGGCATAACAGACAAATTATTGTTTTATTTAAAGAATATTTTCCATCAATTTAGGAATATGTTCAGTTTTTCAAATGGAAAGATAAAAGAAGTATCATGTTTCCTTTTCACTTATATTTTTAAAAGCCATACCTATAATCCTTTTCAATTCCCGCAAGTCTGTTCTTGTCTAACTCTCATACTCAGATCTAGAAATGGAGAAATATCAGCTTTGTGCAGTCTGACAGTCTCCTTCACTTCTGGAGGCAGAATGTGCTCTGACTATTTATTTTTTATGATTCTAAATGTGTTTTAGCTCCAGCAGCTTTGTCATTTTTAAATACATAAGAATCTCCTTGCACTTCAAAATGTTTGTTTGGGGAGAAAGGATGTTACACTACAGAGATATAGCGGTTCACAGAAGACAAGAGGAGGTCAAGGCAGCACTGTCAGTGAGTTAATACAGGATTTTCTCTATGCAAAGCATGGTTTTAGGGCTGGGATTTTTTGTTGTTGCTGTTGGTATCTGTAGCTTTGCATTTGGGGCCTGAGCTTGCACGACTGAAGTCAACAGGAGAACATCACTATGATAAATACGAAGACCTCATCACTCTTCTAGTGTAACTGATTTAAGTCATCAAAATATACACTGCCAGTATGATTTTCAGCAACGCAGGACATCCCATGTTATCGCTGCACTCAGCAGCAACAATGGACATTGAAGTATCTTTAAAAATTATGCTGGTCAGTTTAGAGGGTCAAAACCGCATTGTGCATCTTGGCCTACGTGTGGCCAGAGTTTGCCCAAGTTGGGGGAAGACAGTGGCCAGCAGACACCTACAGCAGCAGAGATGATCCATCACTGTTGGAAGGGAAGCTGGTATGGTGCCAGCATGATGTGCTCTAAGATGTTATTTCTCTTTCTAGTATCAGTTCTACAATACCAGTTCTAGTAATTAATACCCACTTCTTCTTTCTGTAAACCCATTTGCCTATCAGACTTGGCTGTAGACTTGTTCCTTCTCTGGAGACCTGTTCTCTGGGGACTCAACACATATCTTGCCAGCACAGTATGGTCAGCTATCTCATGGGAAAATCCCATGTCATAAGACAGAGTTAGTTTTAGGTTTTGATTCCCTGTTTCTTTTTCTGGGCTTCCCAGAGTAGGTGCAGAGTTGAGGCCTTGTGTAAGTAAAACACTTAAACATATAGTTAACAGAGAAGATGCAAGTCTATGAAGCTATGATATAGGTAAGTTAAGCACACAAACAAACACATTTTGGAGGATGAAGACTTTAACACTTATTATACTATTAATACTATTCTTAGATCTTTATGGTCTCAGCCAAAATTCTTGATGAGGTCAATATAATAAATTTTACCCTAACAGCTAATTTTAGAGCTTTTCTTATGAAAAGTATGGTTGATAATCCATCTCCAAAAGCAGAAACCTTTAATGGAAACCCTGGCTAAGTCCCATGTCCCAAGTAATACTTAGGTCTCAGGTATGCAAAGTATTTTAATACTGCAATGCACCTGAAAGGTGAAATAGCAGTAAAAGCACGTTTCTGCCAACCTGCTCTTTGCTGAAAATATCTTTTGCTTGCTTTGCTGTGATGGACAGCCTTCACAGAGGCTGAATTAAACAGAACAAGGTTCTCCATTTCTAAATAATTTGTTATATTTACAGTCTTAGGACATTCGTGGGGGGGATGTGGTCTAGCTAAATTTTGCTGTTTCGACGATGTGATTGTGGAAGTGTGAAATTTCCACAGCTGTTCATGAGTCACACTCTACACTTGGTATGGCCCAGCTTTTCCCTGGAAACAGGTCCATGCATTTCAGTCTGAGCCGTTTTCTGACTTTGTTCACATCCAAAGTGCTGCTAGCAATACATACTAGTTTCTTTTCTGGCCTGAATTCAGGCCACCAGCCCCCGTGCACCCCAGATTAATTGAAGCGGTACAGGCAGATGAAGGTTCTTCAAGCACACACAGTTTGCTTTTATTTGCTTTTTCTTATAAACCCATTCCCAGGGCACTAAAAGAACAAAGCAAGCAATGTGCACTTAGAACAAATCCCCTATATAGAAGTTAAAATACTGAATTATAGTCCCAGATCATACATCAAATAAAGGATTAAATAGACGCCAAAATTTTCTATCCTAAGACAACATTAATTGTTCTCTAATGTTGCATCAAAGCTGTATATTTTTCTAGGACAAGCGACAAATACTGCACGGGGGTTTAAGACGTTGGGGATTTCTATCAGAAGGAAAGGGTAATATTTATCACAGCACTGCAACATACACTAATCTTCATGATTGCTGTTGAAGACTAAAAAAAAAAAAAAAAAGCCACAAACACTCTTGGTTAGAAGCCACAAAACCCAGCTCTGTTACAGGTCTGACCCAAAGCCTCCTTAAATCAGGAGGAACATTTTCATGGGCTCTAGGTGAGGGTGAAGCCTGAGTGAGGCTCCCACAAATGTTACTCATCTGATATCTCAGAGCTCCTTCTGATGATCAGATATGCCTCTTCTTTGCAGCCATCTTCTCCAGGGGCTGCCTCTGGGCCAAGGAGCTGTGTTTTGACAGCCTCTTGGCCTGTGGGGAAGAGAGGTGCTTTTTAATCCTAGCTTGCTTGCTAGTCACCACTCTGTCCTCCAGGTAAACTCTCTCCTTTCCCTGCTAGGAGGCTCACCAGAAGATTTGCTGGAACAGTCTTTCATGTGTCCTGCACTACCCATGCTTCAAAAAGTGAAGTAGCTCTTTAGGAAAGGAGGTAGTTACAGAGAGGTTGCAAATAGCTCCTGTCTGATGGGACAAGGCCAGTCCTGGACAGAAACGGTGTCCCCTGGAGTCAGAGGCAGCAGACAAGAGTGATAGCCCTGAGGTGGTTTCAAGGCCACCAAAACTGTGTCCTCACCATAGCTGATACCAGTGTCACACAGAACCCTCCTGTGGTGCAAAGACACTGAATACTTCCATGGTTTCTTTATACCACATGAACACTGTCCACCAGCTGGCAGGATTGGGCACAACAGTTACTTGAAAAGTTGTAGGGTACAGACTCTATGCAAGGGTAAAAGTGTCTCTTCTCCTGCTTCCAAGGTTGAGGGAAAATTCAGCAATTAAAGACAAATACAGAATAAATTAAGGATTATCTTGATCCTTTAGGTCAGGTCTGACATGAAACCAAACATTTCTGAAATTCAGAAAGTACAATTTTTTTTTTTTCCCCTTTCATTCCTTTTCACGTTTTTGCTCCCTCACAAACTCAGGTTGTGGCTGGTTCTAGATGCAACAAACCAGCACATTTAGCAGGAAGAGCTTCTGTTATTCCTGGCACAGCTGGAAGCAGGAATTCCCAGAAAGCCCGTTCTCTGGGAGTTTTCTGGCTAAGCTTTCAGACTCAAGAGGCTCATCTAAACTCCCAATACCATATATATTCCCTGAGCTGCCTACGGCTGCCATTGTACAGCCTCCCTAGGAGATGACGCGATTTATGAGATGGACAGTACAGGAGCCTGATCCCACATGCACAAAGTCAGCGTGCTCAGGCACAAGAATCATTGTCCATTTTTCCTCCTGGCTCTGGCTCTTGCTGCCTGTGGTCCTTCTGCTCAGGTGGAAGAAGCAACCATACCCATACATGCCTGCAGGCAGCAGCCTCCTCCAAGTGGAGAGGTGGGTAGGCATGGAAACACTCGTCCATAGCTCTTGCATCTCTTAAAATGGCTTCATGTCTTTTTCCCCACATCTCTTTAGGAGAAGAGAAAGGCAGAGGAAAGGGAAGTGCAGGCAGGCACCCCAGAGTTTCTGCCTCGCTGCACATGGGATCATCACCTTTCTGACCTGACATGGGAAAGGATGAGGGGGAATCATGTTGCAAACCTGGTCATGGTGTCCAGGCCATTAACAAAAGAAATGATGCAAGTAGAAGCTGTATTCAGTACGGACCATCAGCATACAGAGGCATGAAGTATCACTGTAGGCGTAGCCCCAGGAAAGGTTTCCAGATGCTGGTAATACAAGGTACCCTCTCATTTGTACCCAAACCTGACAAGTTCTCCACTTTCTCTACAAAGGAATGTGTGTATTTAGTTGCTCTGAAAAAGACATATTTTTCCCTTTAATGGCCTAAAAAAATACAGCCTGAAAAATTTCATATCAACTCTCAACTTTTTATTATGAGCTTTGACTAAGGCTGACTTCTGTGCTATTAATTTTAAAATGTCTCCTCTGATGTTTTTCTGAAGCACAGGATGAAGACTTTCTGTAATTCCAGCTAAAGCCACAGAACTGAGTACAGCCATCAAAAATGAGAACTATCCTTTTTCTTCCAGAGCCAAACAAATAGACTTAGCCAAACAATGGAGAAAAAAACTGAGACAGCATAATGGCTGGGTATAGGACTAAAATGACCATTAAAGATGCATATCTGTCCAATGTGTTCATGCCAGAAATAGCTTAAAATATCAAATCACTGAGGTATACTGCAAGACCAAAGGTTCTATAATAAGAGCATTAATTGTAGCCATTAAAAATAAACATTGAAACTTGGAATACCATTAACAAATACAAAATCAAAGCAGAAAATATCTCCTATCTTAAGATACTATCCTGGCCCAATAAATGAGACACCTTTAAAGTGCTAAACCACTGTTAAAGTGCTAACCACTTTAACAATTCCATTTGAGTGTATTTTACCAAAAATACTACAACTGCATAAAAACAGCTGTATAAAATTGGCTTATGGTGCAATTATTTTCCTTCCCCTCTATGAAAGCTGTAGTAGCAACTTTATACAGAAGTAAATATATCCATAGTTAGGTGTAGCACATTCACTATGCAGTTGTACAGAGTGACATTATAGTCAGGAAATTCCTTCAACATACATAACCTAGAAATTTTCCATAACTTCGGGCCCTGGAAATATACATCTACCAAGAATTCTGCCAGCTTTAAACGTTTTGCAGCTGAGCTACCCTTTTGGAGCAAATTAGGGATCCCAGGCAGCACAAAGGAAGTATCCAGGTGGGAGGACATAGGAAAGGGGCTGTATATCCCCCATCATGAGGATCAGAATTACACCCCTGGGGCTATTGTAGACCTAGTGGTGAAATACACAGGAACAGCTTCAGCAGTTCTCTAAAAACACCTAATTTCACTGAAATAGGTGGTGCCACTCTGATATCACCCAGTTTTCACCTTTTTACTTTCCCTTGCACACGCAGGAAGCCCACACACATAGAGCGGGGAAAAACTTGAGAGACTGTAAAGGAGGTCTCATTAGTACTGAGGAGCCATTAAATTTTATCACCACTGCTACAGTTACCCCCATTCCCAAGTACCAAATTTACACTTGAGAAAGACTGAAATCAGCCACTTCCCAGTCAGCATTCCTTAACATCATTCAACTTTTAATTGAGTTAAGCTCTAGCATAGACCAAACTGTATTTCTTTTACTTTTCTAGAAGGTGGAAAACCGGGTGTATATGATACTGAAATGATGCTTTAGCTTCCTTTGATGAAGCGGTCCAAAGCCTAACACAAGTAAATGAAGAAAGAATCACTTTGCTATTCAGTTTTGGGTTTCATAGTAGGCTGTTTAGCTTTCTCTTGGTGGGAGCCAGCAAACTTCAGAGCCAGCATGATAGAGTAGTATGAGCTATGCTTTTACGCAGCAGAGAGTCATTAGTCATCTTAGCTATGAGTTGAAATGTCATCTTTCATTTTTTCATGATTAAAACTAAAAATACACATTTACCAACAGAGTGTAGGATAGAAGTAGTCTGTATCTGCAGTGAGACCTAGGTGAATAGTACAAGATCATCTTTCCGAGAGTCATTCCTGCCCTGCCGGTTTGTGAAAAACTAATCTTTGCCAATTTTAAATCTTTCCAAAGAATATGTTGCTAATCAGAAGTGACATGAAAATTTGCCTCCTCTGCATGTAGACAAACACATAGTTGCAAACACACCTCCATGCACAAGCAAGAAGATCCTCAAAGGCGGCCTGACCACTTCAGCAGAGATTGCCAAGCCAACCATCATACCCCCACACCCAGCTGTGCTCATAGCCCTTGCAATTGATATCGCTCCTCCTCTCACAGCAGTAACACTGCTGCCCGCTACGAGGAAGCATCATTGAGGGGTTGGGAACGACTGCTCAAGCTTCAGAGTTTATTTGTGAGTCGTCACCCTGCACGGGCTGGTCTCAGTGGCTGCCTAGCCCTCCTCCAGGTTGCACATCTGGGCTAAATATTTGACCTATATAGAGAGCCTGTGACAGGAAATACCTAAAATCAATCCAACTTGGTTTTAAAACCTTTTATAAAGTGTAAGTCTCAGTTTTATGGAGACCTGGTGTGTCTGCTCTAACAGTGAGTTTAGACATTTATACTTTCTTTTTTCTAAAATCACATCTGTTGTTAGTATTTCATATGAAATAATAAGAGGAATGAATAAAAACAAACACTTCTCATAAAGCATAGAAGTCACCGTAGTGCCTGGAGCTATTGCTCAGGCAATGATTTCAGAGGAAAGTTGTGTGGTTAGAAATAACCTGAACTCAAACTTTGTGCTCCTTCCCAGCCCTGAAAAAGGAATCAGTTTGCATCTTCTAGAGCACAGTAAAAGAAAAAATAAGTTTAGTTGGCTTGTTTGCTTTTCACTTAATTATTCTTCCTGATGGACTTTTTGTTAAATTGTGTGGTTAATTCAAGTGCAGCTCTAAGACAGTACTAAAAAGTCAAAAGTGGCTAATACATTTTAAGTCCCAAACAGTGGAAAACTGTTTTAGTGAAGGGATGAAAAATTGGCCAAGTGGACATAGAAAATAACCAGAGGTTCTTTGGATATACACAGAAGTCCTGAAAAGCAAGGTTTAGGAACTCATATAACAGAGCTAGCTTCCTTCCTTTAAAACACCCTACGTCCAAGCTGTTGCACCCTTGAGAAGCACCCTGAAAGCAGAGTATTTAAGAGCTCAAAGCAAAAGGAAGTAAAACTTCAAGTAACAATTAAATCTCTAAGATCTGAGAAAATCAAATCCAGGCCTGGATTGAAATGTGACTACCCTCATTAAAAAAAAAAAAAAAAAAGGAAGAATCTAAAGAGGAGCAGAGGATTGGAATTGCTGGATGCAAGGAGGGGTACAGGAGGGATGCATCCCCTGGGAACAGGTCTACAACTGGTATTTGGGTTCACTGTGGGGACACAAACCCTAGGGGAGCACAGGAATCCCACTGGAAAACGCACCATCGATGAAGAAACCTAAGCACAGAGCCCAGTTTGCACAGACAATTAATTATTCCCTTAAGTAATTTCTGAAAAAGGCATGACTTTTAAGGAGCTCAG
>VZTL01032667.1:1445-74315 GCA_013400535.1 Scopus umbretta
TCCCACTTTTGTTTTTTTTTTTTTTTTACTTAAATTGCAAAATGTTTACTGTTCAAGTCACTTCTGCGTTTCCTGCTTTTGCCAAGCGTGTGAGTGTAAGTAATGCCCAAGGCCTCCAGTACATTGTCGTGAGAACAGTAGCTAAACAGCAGCAGCACCAAAATACATACTGTAGAAAAAGTTTTGGATGTCCAATATAGAATGGGAAGGTCAGAACTTAGTGTTTCAGTTTTATAATACTCCTGATGGAGCAGCTCAACATCCAGTGTGATTTTTGTTTTGGTCTTACAAGATGTGAGGGATGCAACTTTTTATTTGTTTCTTTATATGTTGCTTTAGAGGCTGTGTCTGGAATGAAGATGGAGTGGAGACAGCTGTGTCCACACAAGTAGACTTCAGAAGTAGCCCAGGGACATTTTTCCTAGGGATCTAGATGCAGTTGTGTGGACGCTGTTGCAATCCATAAAGTTAAAGCTGCAACCCATTAAAAGTTGCTGCAGTAAGAACAATTACAAGGAAAGAATCAGCAGGGATTGTTTCTAAACCCTCTAATTTCTTTTTCGGGAGATCTGAATTTCTTCATTGAAGAAGTTTCTTGTTCTGGTATATTAATTTGTAATTTAAACTATCAGCAAAAATGTAACAGAAGTTACTTTTCTCATATATGCATACTGCATACACAGCCTCCTCTAGGAAAGAGGGACTGCAGGGGTTGTGTGTAATTTCTTTTCTATTTGTTGCATAATTTAGAAAAATCTTCGTAATCCAAAACCTAAGCACTTTTATGAACTATTGTTCCTGGAGAGGAACACTTTTTTGTTTCAGTACTAGGCAGAAAATAAGTTTATAAAGTAAGTGAAGATACAGTCCTAATTTAAGAGCAAATCCCAACAAAGGTCCCGAATAGAGCATTCCATGTTCTCCAGTGAGTGCACTCACAGTTGCTGTCTACCTCCATGACAATAGGACCCGTAATTGAAAGCAGGCAGCAAGACAAGCGTGACCAATAACACTTCGCCACTTTACCAATACTTTAATAAAGTTGGAAGATCAATTCAATTTCTAGCTTTTCTCAGAGAAGTGTTGCCCAACAAGATACAGAATGATGAATGCTGATCTCTTAAAACCACTAAAGTATAAAGCGTTACAAAAGGCTTTTTTAATACAACTGTGTGATAAAGCAGGCTTCTGCTGATGAATCACAGTGATGTGGCTGTCCTAACCCTTATCTAAAACACTGAAAAATGAAGTCATTAGTAAAAATAAAACGCAAATATTACTGAATGCTGGAACATTTTTCTTTTCATATTTCAGGTTGGATTTTCAGCTCCCTGTGTGACATTTACATGCACCAAGATGGAAACAAGATGCATAACTTAGTTTCTCCCCATACCCCAGTAAAAATGAATTAGTGAATGAAGAGAGCTGAAATGCCACCTGCTTTTAAAGTAAGGCTACCTTGCAGGATAGAAGAGTAGGGTGAGTGTCACGTATGAAGCATGAAAAGAACATTGCAGCTACAATCCATAAGCCACTTGCTGTCTTTGAACACGTGAGGATAGAGCAAGGAAACAAGAAGGGAGAGATCTTGTTGCCGCGTTGCCAGCCGAAGACTAGTATTGATAATACCTCGCAAGCGTTGAAGTCAGGCTGTTAAGATGTAGCACGCTAATTCCACATGTTATGTCCAGATCACGAGCCTGTATTCAAATCCTACTTAGGCCTTTAATTTGTCCCTGACACTATCTGGTTATTTTAGGATTGCTCTAGTGATGCAAATTTGGTTCTGGGTTTACAGGCCACAGTGAACTATTCCTCTCTCCTGGTAGAAGAGGATGGGGAAAGAGCTGTGGGCTCTTCCTGTGGTGTTTTCCTCCTCTTCACCTCTCAAATGAATGATGTTGCTGTTAGCTGTTCTCTCTGAGCTGGTGCTACAGACAGGGTAGAAAGAGGAGAACTCTGTTCAGCTGCAGTTTGTCATTGGCTGAAGATACATGTACCTGCAGTTGATCAGCATAGTCTGTTCTTAAGAATATTTTTAGATTTTGTTGTTGTTTTTCCTGGTATTTATCTGGTATGAGCTTGATGTAGTCCGGTCTCGTCTCAGAGTATAAAAATGCCTTTACGCCTCTAGGTTGCATGAAGCTTTCAGGCGTTAGGAGCTTCAGGCCAGAACAAAACTCTGAAGGGTAGTTATCATCAGTGGAGAGACTATGGAAGTATCTCATTTGTCTTTTGCTTTCCATGCTGCCTTCTCACAAGACACCAGATTGTAAGATGAGGTTTTGATCTTCATCTACAAGTTATCTTTTGGTAATCTGGGTTATCAAAAAGTGGTTTATCAAAAACTTAAAGAGCTTAAAAGCACCACTTTCCTTTGAGAGTGTATTTGATCTGTGGAAGTCTTGATCATGGTCTGAGTACATAGAGTGAATTTTTCTCAGGAACTTGTGTCCATTCAGCCTTTTTATCTGTTGTTACTGACAGAAGGCACATTTCTTTGATGTGGTGTAACTAAGTAGTAAGTAGTAGTGTGTGTATTTAAAAAAAAAAAAGAAAAAAATCCAAAGAAATAAGCCTGAAGCAGACTACTAAGTAAAGAACACACTTCACTATATGTGTTTCTTTGTTCTGAAACAGGAGAAAAGATAAAAAATAAGGTAGGTGAAAATCATGTTGCAGGGGGAGATGTTTGGGTAACAATGCTCATAAATACAATAGTCATAAACACAAATAAGTACATTTAAAAAAAAGAAAATAATACATAAGATTGTCTTCTGCTATGAGCTTTTGTCTTATGGAGGTAAAAATAGGTACTAGTCATTCAGAGACAATAGAATGTTGTTTGGGGTTTTTTTTTTCATTGCAAGTTAAATCAACTGAGGCTTGTTGTATTATAAGAATACATACAATTCATACAATTCCTATCAGAGCGTACTGGTTCTGAACAGTGACCTTGTTAAGCCAAAGAGCGTTGTCCCCCAATATAGGAAGTCAATGTAGTATGAACGTGACTAGTTATGTCACACAGTGTCGAGTGCATCCGAGAGCTCCATGTATTTTTGTGTAGCGTAACAGGATGGGTTTATCATGGCCAGCTTTGCAGGCACAAAAACAGAAGTCGGAGATGCTGGTGGGTTTGTTCGTGAATCTCCCTAATTATGTTGAAGACTAGGGTGGGAGCGTTAGATGGATTCGTAAGATCATAGGATAGATGGTTTAGGTTGGAAGGGACCTCAGGAGGTCTCTAGTCCTTCCTCAGAGCAGAATCAACTGTGAAATCAGGCCAGGTTGCTGAGGGGTTTAACCAGTGAAGTCTTGAAAGCTCTGAAGATGGAGGCAACCTCTCTGGGCAACCAGTTAAGATTATCCTGGAAGGAATATTTGATTTCCAAATTCGATCCACCAGTTCAATCTTAAACATTTATTTTGTCTTACTTTTTTTACAGAATTTTTGTTTGTGAGAAATGGTAATTATTCCCCTATTTATAAGCAACCAATTTATGTGAATCTTCCTCAGCACTTACTTAACTAAAACAGATTGAGGAGAAAAAAACTGCTGAGGACAAGGAATTGGAAAGGGTGTATATCAGAAATGGATGTAGTGGCACCCCCACCCCGCAATGGACGGGAATATCATCTTTCCATCCTTGGATGATACTATGAGACCTGTCTGGAATCTATTGAAATTCAGGGGGCTTGGTCCTGAATAAAGATATTCTAAAGAGAGAGTTGAATTTGGTTTGCTAGACTAGCCTTCACACTAACGTGGGTGGATGAAGACATAGGAATGTTTTGGTGGGTTGTGTGTGTGGTTTTTTGGGGGTTTTTTGGTTTTATTTTGTGGTGGTGTTGTTGGGTTTTTTTTGAGACACTGAATGTGACATCGGATACTATTTAACTACAGGGAAGCAAGAAACCTCTTCACCATTTATAATGTGTCTCTGAAATAGTATCAATACAGTATTATTTATCTTGCTAATAATAATTATTAGCTTAGTCCAGGATTAAATACTTCATCAGGCAGAGTAAGCTGTTTTCCACTCCAAAATGTAAGAATAGAGAAAATAGCTAAATATAGGGAAAGATCAGAAAAGGAACTAGACTTTCTTTGTAAATCTTTGTTAGCGAAGTCTCTCAAACATAAATGGCTGTAAGACCAAAGTTGCAGAAGCTGATAATTAGATAGTATTAGCTAAAAAGTTACTTGTTTAACAACATTGAAAAGCCATTTCAGTATAAATATAATTTAAGTAGAAAGATTTCACCAGCGAAAAATGTTGCATGCAATTACTTTATCTTCTTAGAGAAAAATAGTAGTATTCTTCTTCGGTTAATTAATTATTCTTGGATTTCTGTGAGATATGGGGCCTTATTCCCACAACCACCCTTGTCTAAAATATGCACCCACTTTTTTATTGGAGTAAGAAAGTATTTTTGCAGCTTAGCTGATCTATCAAACAGACGATGCAGAGCTGGAATGGTACAAGTTTGTCATCTAAAAGTCAAAGTTGTGATAGAAGGCTTCACACCTGCATCGTTTCCTTCAGTGCTCCGTTTGATGAGACTGACTTACAGTCCACATCGCTACCTTTTCCCGAATTGCATTGTCTTTCCAAAGCTGTGCGGTTGATTAATAATGCACACGCAGGACCCTGCTCATCTGAGCAGCAATGAGGTAACTGAAAAATGTTACCAAGCGTGGTAGAATCTGTAAAGTTTTATACGATAATATATATAAGCACAGACACGCTAGCGTAAAAAAAAAAGTGAACGCGGTTCTGGAGTTCCAAGCATTGGCTTTTGACTTCTGGCAGCAAATGAGAAATCCTCAACTTTAACTGTTAATACAAAGTATTTGTGTGCTCAGTGAAAACATTAAGTGAATTGGAACAAAATTGTTTGCTTTTCCTCGTACCGTTTGTTCAGCTGAACGTTTTTGTATGCATAGAGGGGAGGTGATTTTAATATAGGGATAGTGCTAATTATAAGCCTTTTTGGCGGAGAATTTTCTCTGTGCGTAGTATACGTCGTTTTTACAATATTGAACTTGTTATTGGGGACACAGAGCACAGTTTGCTTGGCACAAAGGTCTTGTTTCTACTAGCATGCAGAGGAGATTTGGGCAGAGATAAAATGCAATCACTGTGAAATGTCCCATCTCTATATAATACATCTCGGTTAACAGCAGGGAGTCACAGTAGTTGAAGTAATTAGATAAGGCTTTGTTCCTTTCACCTAAAGGAGAAGCCATGTGGTGGCGAAATATAAAAGAAAATTGCTAGACCGTATGTATTGCAGTTCTGTTTCCACTGGGTTATTTTCTTCTGTAAAATGCTTACTGCAGAATATTGATACCTATAACGAGGAGTATTTATACTTTGTTAGGTCAGAACTATGGGTATGCGTTTGAACTTCAGCTTACATCGTTGCTGGCAAGTACGTAAACTGCTTCAAAATGGACTTACAGCAAGAAAATATGCAGAAGTATGCCGCTTCCCATAGGCAGGGTTTGCCAGTTTTCAAAGCGAAAGTCAAAATTCATCATTTCCCAGTAGATTGAGGATTGATTTGTACCAAGATATTTTTGCAGCAAATCTGTGTTTGAGTTAATGAAAAGTCCATGTAAATCAAAGTAAACATTTAAAAAATAAGCCAATTATAAATCAAATAGAATTTCTGACAGCTCAAATTGTTATACTGAAAAGAAAAGGAATAGAAACAGGAAAAAAAAAAATCAAGGGAATTGGGTGATGTTATCTTTTGTGTTGCAGCTTCATCAGTGAAAGAGGATTCTGGCTCCCAAGCTAGCTGATTTAAGTGGAGCTTCACTCACAGATATCCTGGACGTTCTGACCCAGAGGAGACAAAGGCTCTAAGTCAAGGAATTACAAAGAAACTTAACGATGTCTAAAGAGAATACAGTAATCACTACTTCAGATGAGGAAGAAAGGCAAGAAATTATTGTGTCCCACTGTCAAGCAGATAAATAACAGTAGCAACAGCGACAACAAAAATTAGAACTATTATTATTATATATATATAGTTGTAAATTCTCAGGCTCCAAAAAAAGCAGGAAAGCAAATTAGTGACAGCAAGGAAAGTCAAAGTCATGACGTTTCTCATATGATAATATCAGCTCTGTGCAGCTGCTTGAAAAATTTGCATGTAATATCAAGAAAAGAACATCTGCTGCTCAGTATGCAGCAGACCACCAAAGCTGCTGTAGAGAAGAGGTGGGAGGATTGGATGGATAGGAGCTAGATCATGATAAGCAGACCAAGTGGTGGCATCCCACTGAATGGCATGACCTCTATTACCACTTTCCAAGTCATTTACTCCCACTTCTCAACCGGGGGCTAGCGTTCATGATGATAGAGGTAGCTGCCATAGGCAAGTTAACCTGCTAGTAAATTTGCGAACATGGGATAATTTTCATTGAACGAGTGCTTCCCAGAACATGTAAAATACATAATTTCAAAGCGACAAAATCCTTGGTATGAACTTGTGAACACATGGCCTAACACCAGCTTCCAACAGGTACACAACTAACGTGGAGAAGCAAGAAGGTAAAAGACTGTGTCAGATACAAGTGTGGAGAAGAACGATGATACCAGAGCAGATGTATAAGGATCCATTTGTGACTAATCACACATAATGGGAGAGATGGGAGGTAGATGTATAAAAAGCTATTGCTTCAGGCATGTTTTTTGCTATCCTGAGGGGCCTTTTGGTTTTGTGTTTTTTGGTTGTTTTTTTTTTTTTAAATTTCTGTTCAGCTCAGTAAATTCTGTCACTTTTAATGGTTCACTACACTGAACAGCAAGAAATTATAGGATAGAGTTTTCAAATGAAGTTACTGCCTGTACAATGCAAAGAAAAACATGTGGGTTTTCCTTTCTTGAACGTCTTGCTAGTTCAGAAATTTGGTATTGAGAGTATGTAAATTATTATTTACAATTTGTGTGGTTTATTTCATATATATACACAGGCATAGACTGTTAGAAAACCTTTCTTTTTAAGAGTAGTATGCTGCATTTGTTTTTATTTCTATTATTTCCACATGCTAACAGTACTTGTCTTTCTCTAACGTTTTATGCCATCCATATTAAAGGCAAAGTAATGTTTCTGATAATCTCAGGAACCCGTTTATAATGCAGCACTACTCTGAAAATGTTTTAAGATGGGTTATATTTGGTTTGAGAGGAGCACAATTATCTAATAATTTAATAATAATTTAAGATTGTTCTGATACCATCTGTGCAAAAGCCCTGATAGAGGCTCTGCTTTAGCACAGTATGGCTTACCCGTAACATGATTTGGTATCTTTAGTGGGCAGATGTTTTCACTAGCTTTACTATTAGAATAATCTTTCTTTCTCCTCCGTATTATATGCACAGAGGTCCATTTCTGGAAAAAAGTAACGAAGACAGTGTTGCGGTTATAAAAAGGTGTTGTACTTGCTGTGTACAACAATTCTAATTAACAGATTCTGTAGAAATAGTGAACCAAATTTACAGTATAATTTGGAGAATTTTGTCAGATGCAACATTATGAAATGCCAAACGTGGTTATTAGCCATAGAGGGATCTAAGACTTTTGCTTATTTAATCATTAAACGGAAATATTTAGAAAAAGATTGTAGTTTTGTGAGTCACTTCCACTGAGCTTTTTTTTGCCAAAATTATTTTCTGATTTTGAACAATGAACAAAATTCATGTTTAAAACCTGTTCGTTCTTCTGCCACACACCTATGAGCCCATGAGTGCAGGCTTGTGTGAAGCTAGGGTGCCAGCCACTGTGTAAACATAGGCGTAGGTCATGTAGCGTTTCAGCTTATTCTAGAAATAACAGCTATGTAATACCATGGATTTATACAAATACATTCACTGTTCTAGTTAAACCTAAATAAAATCTCCAATCTGAAAATCGCAATTCACTTTGCCTGCAGGGACTGAGGAATAAAAGGCACCATGAACAGAAAGGGGAGAATGAGATCCCGAGGATGCTGCCGTATGCAGCTCTGCCACCTGCAGATTCCAGACAATTTGTGCTTGGCCAGCTGGGGGACTTTGTTCAGAAAACTCCTGTTGAATGCTTCTTCATATTCTCTTAGTCTGTCAGCATGCTATAGGAGAACCTGAAAGGTGGATGAATTTCCAAGTCTGTGTGGGAGGAAGGTAAGCAGAGAGGGAAAATAAGAGAAGGGAAAAACTAACTACGTGTTAAGGCAGACATTTGCATCTTCCTCTATGCATTGTATGTAGGATTAAGAGGTTAGTGGGGTTTTCTCCCCCTTCTGTCGTTCCTTCTGTGGAAAAAAGACAGGAGCTGATTCTTGGTTATCTCTCTGGACACAGGCAGCAAAGGAGACTCAGAAGAGATGTATGCCATAGAAGTAGAATGGAGTTGAAACATTTGCAAATACTATCTACTGGTAACTCCTCAACCTCATGGGCTTTATTAATCTGATATACTCTCCATTGCTGCTCCAAATAGCCATAACACATAAAAGGAAGACTTTCCAGAAATGAGTACTTCTGGAGCATCCTACTGTGTAATGATCTATGCATGTTTATATAAAAAACACTTTGGAAAAGGGTTTATAGGTGAAACACTTCTCAAAGGTGTGTCACGTAAGAGACTTTCTGATAGGCAACTTCTCATTACTGTTTTTCTGTTGTGAATCATAATTCATTTTGTCACAGACTGTAGCGGCAGTATTTTGCTTTTATTAAAATGATAGCTTTGTTGACTATTCAATGCTTGGAGTTATTTCATAACAAGGGTCACTTTGTGTCTCCTTTGTCACCATGAGCTTCAGATTATGTCTTTGCTTTCCACTTCAGTCTGACATCCTGCTTTCGTTTACTTGATGGCTCCATGGTTCAATAGCACTTAGAGATGTTGACAGCAAATGGAAAAGTTTGAAAATACTAATTTAAAATAATACCATCTGTGCATACTGTATACCAAATTTATTTTCTTTCGAGATAGACACAGTTACTTTAAATGATAGCTTTTGTTTTGGTTCTTGGACAACTATTATTTTTTTCCTTTTTCCTTCTTCCCCCTCGCCCGCTTCTGTGCAAGGGGTTCATCTCTTAGGCTGTACTGAGGTCAGTCTTCTTCCTGCTGGAAGTTAGTATATCTAGCTTTGGGAAGGAAACCGTAATATCCCTCAAAGGTGATGTAAATATTATGTACTGTGGTCACTGCCACTGGCATGAGAGCGCAGCCCCGGCAGGTGACCACTGTGAGGTTACCTCTGTGTCTCAGCAGTCCCTAGCTACTGTTTTGTCCTGTAGGAGCTATTTTTTTTCTCATTTGTGCTGAAGCAGCTGCTGCTGTAGGATTCACAAATAAATGCTCCAGGACTCAGGGAAGCAAATTTAGCTTGTAGATGGGATATTGACTCATGAAAATGTGCTCACATACGGATTCGCAGGATAGTGGGGGCACGGAAATACACCTACGTGGACTGTACAATTTAACAGAAATGTGGAAACTTGCTTGAACTGAATGCAGTGCCATATGTTTACTTGAATGAAGTAACTGTAATGCATGATTAGCTCTTCAGAATGTCTTCTATTGCTTAAGACATACGTTTCACTGTTCTTCATTCTGAAATCTACGTATGCATCTCAGAATGTCATGATTTTTCTTTTTAATTAAAAGTATTCGTGATGTGATGTCCCCCGAGAGGTACGACATAACATGGAACATCTTCTACACCTTTGGGTGTATTTGATTACTTTCCCTCAGATTCATTTGACGACAGTCTGGTGGGCTGTTCCGGTCAGAATAACTGTGTGTTTAACCTTTGTGCTACCCAAAAAAACCCCCAAAAACCAAACAAACAAAAAAAAAAAGCGCTCTGGTATTAAAGAAATCTAATTCTCCTACTCCTTGCTGTCTTGTTTGATCGTGACCCTTGTTTTCTTGACAGCCTTGGAACACACCGCCTAAGCCATCTCTTCTTGCGTTTCTTAACTGTGTTTCAGCCCATTTCAGTCAGGGATCGAAGCAGGGCGCTTAAGTGAATTTACGTTATTAAAAGTTTCTCATGACCTTCATGTAGCTAATTGCCAGTGCGTTCCATGTGATCTGGCTTTCTGCCATCTGTCACCAGCCTTCAACGTGCGGCGTCGGGCACAGAAAACACGCTTGCAGTGCCTGCCGCCTTGGCTGTCCTCAGTATTCCATGCCCAGGGCCCTGCACTCCCTTCCCTTGCGTCCCGTCTTCCTGAACCCGCGTTTCAGGTGACTGACTCGGGTAGGAGGGGACAGCTGGGTGTTACAATTGTTGTTTCAGGGTTTGTTGTTGTCGTTTTAGGACTTCTTACCAGCCTTTTCATGCATGGCTTCGTTCCTACGGCTTATGTTCTCGCTTATACGCAGATGACATGCGGATCCGTAATTCCTGTTGGTGTTCTCAGATTTTTGCCTTTGTGTTTCTCAGCTTGCATCATCGCCGTAACTGGATGCATACTAATCTTTTATTACAAACAAAGAAGTCAAAAAGGTTTCTTTTTAATCCTGTTGTTTAGGTTTTTCGCTCGTAAGTACTCCATGTCTCAAATATTGCTTCTCTTTCTTCTACAGTACTGTATGAGTGTTTTAAAATGTTCATTATAATTACCTTATAATCAACACCTTGCAGATCAAAACTAGATTTTTTTTCCACAGTTGTATGCTTTCCTGTATGCAGATCCTCAAGTCTTTTTATTTTTTCCTGCTTTTATATTACAAATCAAAAAAATCCATGAAACAACTGGTCCCTGGTCTCTGCAAGCCAGAGCACAAGTTTTATTGTAAGACTGCCACTTCTCAGTCCAGTGACCTAAATTTTAGGTTACAGCAAATACGAACGCCACTGTGTGCTTTTCTCCATGTGCAATCACACTTACATAATTTGGCTTCTTTTTGTAGACTTGCCCAGAATATCAGTTCTGTTTATAAATTGTGTCTATCCTTTTTCTTTCCTAAGCTGTAGGAGCTATAAATATAGTGAGAACCGTTTTTGAACAGATTTTTCCTCTCTGGTATCTTCTATGTTAGATGTTGCTGACTTAATAGCATCATTTGTCAACTTTTAATGTACTTTCAGTTTTGATTTAAACTTGATCTTCAGTTAATTTTTGCGGAATATCTACCCTTTTGTTTCATGCTATTTATCATTTAATTTTTGGCTCGGTACGTGTGCTTTTTATTCAATATACACTTTATATTAAAAATGTTTAAATTACTTAATAAGACATAGTCAGAGATTGATAACGCTGCTGTCATTATTGCTTTACCCTGTTGGCAGTAATGTGAATAGGTGTTTTAATTTTCTACTGATGCCATTCCTGTGCCCTTATACAATATCACTTCTAATTTATTTGCAGAATGTTCTCAGTATGATAGCCATAAATACACACGATCGCGACAATGGTGTTAATAGTTTGCTATCTACAAGGAGCTGGCCCCTCTGATGTTTTTAGAACTGGTATGTAGACATGCAGTAATAGTGGCTAATCTTGTGTTAGAATTATGGTGAAGGCAGCATCAGCACGATGCTTGCGTTAAGCTGGAGAGCCAGCTTCAGGAGGAGAGGTGTAAATCCAGCAGGGAAGGCAAGGAAATGGTTAAAAGTTTAGCATAGGTTAGGGGAATTTCTGCGCACTCAAAAGTCAGACGTACACTTACAGTTCAGGCTAAAAATCAGGAATTCCGTGGAACAGATAGCGTCCGATGTGGGGAGCAAGCAGGATGGGCAGCTACCGGCTACATAGGGTAAGCAGCAATAATCACTCCGCTGTAGCCAGCAATTCATGAGGGCCTGGGCGTTTGCAGGTTGACAGCTGCAGCACGTATGCCACAAAGTTAATTTGTACCTAAGCTTTTGTCGCAGCTTGAAAAGTAAATAGTTCAGCTGATGAGTAAATGGACTGAAGGTACATAAGGGTAACCTTGTTTGCACACTGTCAGCAAAAAAATCACAGGCTTCTAACAGTGAAGATCTGTAAATTTGTTAGAACTCATTGGCTTGATCCATGCTGTTCTCTGACTAACTAGCTGTGGTACAGCTGTGTTGCTGTGGGGAAGCACCAGGCTGGCAAAGGAGGTGTTTATCAGATAAAGATAGGTTTAGTTTTGTTGTATACAAACTGCATAAGATAATAGACCAAACCAGTCCTGTAGAGACTGAGAAGCTGTGGAGATGATGTTCTGATTCCTTATGTACCTGTTGTGTGTGGCCACCCCTCTCGCTCTCCTCTCATCCAGGCAATACAGCTGGTTTTTGTATGGAAACCATTTCATGCCTTTGCGTGGAGCACTGGGCTTCTTGAGGTTGTGTGCAATCACACATACCCAGGGGCAGGAAATGTATTGATTAATGCAAGGTTTCTGTAGTCATCAGAAATTTCAGGGAGAGGCATAATGTTTTTAAGCGACTGGAGGACGCACTGGGGAGTTGTGGCACAGTGCCCTATGGTTATTTTGGCAGGTGTGCTTGAAGAGAGAAAGAACATGCATTCGCTTTCTTCCTGGGCTTCTGAAAGAATAACAACGCTGCTGTATGTTAATTTCTAACACATCACCATGAATACTGCTGGTATATTAGGTAAAGTCATTGAAATGTTACATGCTAACAGCATGACTAAGTGCTTTTAACTCTTCTCGGGGATTATGAAGGATGAGATTCCTTCATTGCTCTGGCTGGTGGCCAAGGAACCTTGTGTGGGAAGGTCTGGAGCGATGAACAGGCAAAACTGAATGGGATTGGGTGGCTCTTTTTGGAGCAGAAGACTGAAAAAAGTAGCAAGAAGCAGGAGGAGGAAACTTGGGCTCAAGGAGCACAGTTCTGAGCTCTCTGCAAACCGCTTGGAGTTTTCTAGAGGTACTGGCAGGCTTCAGCTGGTGATTTAAGTGGTGTGTGCTGGAGGCTGGCTTGTGGGATACCTATGCCTAATGCAACCCATGAGTGGTTGCACGGAGAACAACCAACTGGCCCTTTTTCCAAAGTTGTAGCTCATGGTCAACTGTTTCAGCAGCCAGTGCACCCAAAATGAAATATCTTTTTTTCACATAATGTGTACCTACTCTCTACCAGAAAATCCTGGTAGTAGCCACAGGTGAATCTTCTATAAATTAATTTTCTTTTTCTATCAATTACCCAGCAATATCATGTATTACTTTGTGTCGTATTTGTGTCCTCTTCTCTTCTGATAGTAATTTTAAGGTTTGTGTCCTTAACAAAAACTTACGTAAACATTAGCATGGAGAAATATTAGCAAGAGGAATACAGACATTCCAAACAGATGTTCAGAGAAATTCACTATCCACATCTTTCCAACGCAGTACTCCCCACCCTACCCCCCGCCCCGACCAAATCCATGGCGGTGTCAAGGCTTGTCTTTATTCTCTCATCTTGATTCTTATCCAGACACTTCTTCTTCTAAAAGTTCTTCTGAAGCTAATAATACTACTACGGTTAGACCAACAGGTTTTTATGTGTTCTGATTTTATTTTCCCCTTTCTTAAATACAGGTAAGACATTGGTTACTCTATATTCATAAATACCAACTCGCTTTGATAGATTCATTCAAGTCTTCTTCCTGTGTGCCATTGTTCTTTATTCCATTTCTGTAATGCCAATCTGAATTTCCCAATCCAAGGCCTTTAAGTGCTTAGGTTTTATTTTGCTTTCCTTTAGGTGTTACAATTTCCATTTACACTTTTTAATCCAAATATGATGAATATTATTTTTTTTTCTTAGTTTGTTCTGTTGTTAGGTACTAATGTCCTTAATGAACCCAGAAGCGGTATATTTAATTTGGGGACTATAACAAAATTGACTGACTGAATGTCACTGAAAATCTGATTTCTTTCTTCATTTTCCATCCTTCCCTTTAATGGCTTAAGAAACTTTTGCTGTTTATTAAATCTCCCTCCAGAGTTGTAGCTCAGCTTCAATTCTGATAATTCTCAGTTGATCTGTACACTCTGAGATTTCCAAAATACATGCTTGTTTTGATTCTGCTTTTGGAAAATAGTTTTATACCCTTCTGCAGTTGATGACTTTTCCCTTCATATTTTGTCCTGTTGCTTAAGCTGGAAATTCCTAGTAAGTTTTCAATATTTGCCTTGAAAAACCTTTGCCTTCTGCTGTAGTTGAGGACTTGAACTCTTTAATCTCATTATCTTTTTATAACTAGTTACCCAAGTTTGTCCTTTGAAACTTAAAAAAAAAATCCCTTAGCCCTATGTTACTTCACCAAATCATCCTGCAGTCTGCTTGCTCCACTATTAGGTTTTTATTTTATCATGTAACTGCATCAGATAAAATTTATTCTTGTTTTATCATATAGTACTGTAAATATGCTAAAGTCAAATTAAAGCAAAGCCTTCTCCTGCATTTGTGACTTATCACTGTCAACTCTTCTGTTAGCAGTGTTTCCTTATTAGTAGCTGTTATGAATAGCTTTGATTCTGCAGTCTTTATTGGCAAAGGTGAAGTCACCTGGAAGTGCATATTTCCAGCAATTCTCTATCTTACGTCATTACAGAGGTATCTTCTGTGTTAAAATCCAAATCTTTGGATATGAACCGTTGGCTATCTAACTGTAATCCATAAGAATTTCTAGTGTTGATCATCTAAACAAACAAAATAATCTCAGAAACCCCCCAAATAACCGGGTACAAAAACTTCATCTCATAAGCGTACAGTAGTGAAAAAGACTTGTGTGGTAGCTTTCTTAAGCTGACATTGTGGGAATGAACTAATATCTCTAAAGGAGTGCACAGATAAAGTTCATGATCCTCAATGTCCTTTGCAATTTTTGAAATTCTAATCAAAATTTGAATTTTGTAATCGGTGAAATCTTGGAGAAATAGGCAATAAATCACAGTAAAATTTGATATTGGGTGTATTAGAAGGCATAAAGGGACAAGTAGTGTGACAGAGTGCACACTAGTAACAAGTGCCATGAGCCTCTGCTTTCTGTCCATATTTTAAAAAGACATTATCTGTTGTAGAATTGAAAAGCATTGGCACTGTAACACGTCCTGCACTGGAAATACTGTTGTTTTTTTTTTCCTTAGTATGATTTTTAAAAATGTGTTACCCTTCTATACTGAAAGATTGGGACACACACACACAAAACCAAAATGGAACAATCCTTGCATTTTATGACAAAAATATTATCAGTGGAAGAGGAGGATAATTTCTCACTCATCAGTTTTGGAGAGTTCTCTGAAGAAAGGAATTAATTACTTTTAATGATCTTCTTTCCCAACTGCGACACTTTTCATGGGTGTTTTCTGATTTATCTAACATGTACATCCATTACATCTTTCTTAGTCATGACATTTTGCAGAGCAATTAAAATGTTGAAGGAACCCAGGCCATCCGAGCATTTTTCAAAATTATTAGAAACATGGAGAGCTGGCTGTGGGAAGTATGACAGCACGAGTCATTGTTTCATCAGTGACTGATTACATTGTTTCAATGGTTACGTTGTTACAAGGAAATCGTAATCGCTTTTACCTGTTCATCTCTGTAGTGTGAACCACTAAAACTTAGGAAAAAATGAGTTGCTATTTCCGAACAGGAAAAGAAGACCATATTTTCCACCTGGATGCATCTACCTTGGTGTAAAGCAAAAGCTGTGAATATTTGGATAAGCCACCATTTTAGACCTGTGAGCAGATATGATGGACAAACATGGTGGGCAAAGCCCATGAAAAGAATTTGAAATAAGTTGTTGGGTGCCAGTTCAATGATGGGGATGGTGTCCTGGGATGCTGCTGTGCTGAAACAATGTCGTGCATGTAAGCTTTGCTCTTCCCATACAAACCTGCAGCAACTAACATTTACTGCCTTGTTTTGAAGCAGTTTCTTTGTCACTTCAATTCATCTCCTGCTTGCTTGATGTTTTAGAGAGTTAAGTGCTGTTGAGCTCACCTGGAAGAGCTACAATGATTATATCCTAAACAAGGCGACCCAGTAGTCCTTCCCAGCTCTTCAGTCTTGATGCTGATGTTGGTCATGTCCTCAGCACGTGTAAGGATGAAATCAGAGTGTATGGCATTGGTAAGCAGGAGCATTTCCCTGTTCTCTTTGGAAAAGAAAAGGAGCCCTGGTGTGCTGAAGCGCTGCAGATGACCTCTCATGTGGAGGCATGCTGGCGGTGGATAATTGATGGGGGCATTGCTGAGTGCAGGTAGGACAGTAGATGCCCAGCCTCAGGGTAACCGACTGCAGCAAAGCAGCTGCTTGTGGCAACAAATGAGCTCTAAGAGGAGCTGTATAAAAGGGCCAAAGCCCGTGTTATCTCAACAATACCTTGTTGTCAAGTAATTAAGAAAAGCACAAGCAGAAAGCTAATACGTTGCAAGAAAACTGTAGTGATGATGCTAGCTCTCTCTCAGGTGTCAGTATATAATAGAAATTCATTAATAATAAAAACATGCAGATAAGATGTGAAACAGAAAATACTTTCATTAAGAAACTTCATCCTTTAAAACCCAGCAGGTTTATGGGGAAATTTTGGCTATTTACGAGCTGGTTAAGAAACACTCAAGTGGACGCTCCCTGTAGTCCCTGTGCTGCCCGTTTCTTACTGTGTTTTCTGCTTCGTTGAAGTCTGAGCCCTCTCACCCCACACACCCACAAAGACATTCTTCTTGCCGCTTAACGGATCTCTAGGGCATCTTTATGGAGCTACAGCTATCTGAGAGCAAACAACACAGGATCAGGTCTGTTCCTAAGACATCGTGGGAGTGAGGCAGAAGTTGTAAAGCTTGTACAGTTTACCAAAAGTGCACATTTTATATCTCTCTAGGGTTTAGCTAGCTTTAGGGTTTTCAGCTGTATTGTTTTTTGCTGCTGTTTTACCTTTCTCCTGAAAACCTCTTTGTCCAGCCTTCCTTCTGTGAGCACTAGGTCTCATCTACTGTCATGGACTTCTCCTGTACTATGTATATTCAGAAAAGGACATATTAAAAAATGAGTGTACTCACATGAGGGAGGGGAGAAAGAAGGGAAATGTTGCAGAGTCCCCCTCAGGAACACAGGAACAGATGAGAAAAAAAATCATTTTAACTGCAGTGGACATGTTATTGCTGGCTGGGGTGAGCAGGAATATTGAGGGATAGGAGTATAGACGTCTTATAGGGCCCTGTTAAGGCAGGACAACTGTCAAGCCCATCTGAAGGGACAAGACTAAAAATAGTGAAAAATAGTAGAAAAGGGATTTTGATATCCAAGCAGGGCCACCAAGGGCAGCAGCTTTTTGAGCAATGAGTCTTTCATTTGGTCACCATAATAAAGAAAAAAAACTTGTGGGAGGAAAGCGAAAAGGTACTATCATGCTATCTTATTTTTAAGCCATATAGTCCTTTACTATCCACTGCCTTCTCTGTCCCTCTCTTTTTAATAGTAGCCCAATCTATTTTGACATGAGAAGCCTAAGTATTTTTCTTAACGATCTCAAAACAGAGTATTTTGGTTTTTCTGGAAAGAAGTCCCATTTTTACTGCTGGAGCAGTTACTGAATTTGTCCAATGTTCACAAATATTTTCACAAAATTGACTGATACTACAGATAATGGACTATTCCTTGGGAAAAAAATCTATATGTTGTTAATGCTTTGCATACTTGATGCCCTATGGGCACCCAGTGTGTCATGAAAGATAAATAAAATTTAAATAGATTATTTATGCAATAAATAAATCATATCTCAGTACCATGATGTATGGCATATATTCCACTTCAGAGGAGGGTTCATATATCACACATATCGCATAGAGCTCTACTCATGAATTATTTGTTTCTTTTGTAGCACGTGTGCAGTACATGATAGATTAAAGGACACAATCCAAGTTACAGTTGACATATTAAAGTATTGCTGTGCATAGAGATTATTTATGAAAGAAATATTCTACAATCGTAAGTTTTCAACAGGGCCTGGTTTCCTTCTCTCTTTTGAGGCAGAAGAATAGTAAATAAGGTAAAAATCTTGAGGAAAGCACTAAGGGTTGTATTTCCAAAGCACTATTCATCCTGTAGTTTTTTCTAGTTAGGTGCTCACACTGGTATTAAATTTTTCTATTCAGAGCTGGTGTTCAGCTCATCTTAAAAAGATGGTGTGAGACTTGACCTCTTCTGCAGCTCATATCCACAAGTTAGTAGGGGATCGTCCTATACTGTGGTCTTTTGAGAGGCTGTGTATTGCCACTGCATTTTGCTGGTAACTGCAAAGGTATTGCATGGTCATACTATGTTGGGATGAGCACCCAAAAAAAGTTACTGATACCTCACTACACTCAAGCCTGGATTTGTCCAAAACTTCACCGTTAGCAGGGTTTCATTTGCAGAGTCAGAAAGAGAATCCCACTGATACTGCTGTCTATGAAATGTCAAATGAATTATGCCTTGAAGAAATTAGTTGGAATATACACACTAAAATAAAGCCTTAGTTGTGGAAGTACCGGCTACTTTTCCTCTCTTCCTTTTGGAGGAGGAGATATGAATACAAAAACATGTTTTAAAGCTAAAGCAGATGAGCTGGTTAAGAGGAACCCGGTAAACGGCATCAGGTGTCTGGAAGACTCCAAACAGCCCTAGGTGATAAGCTGGTTTTGCCCAAGCTTTGGATGCTTTGGAAGCCTGAGTTTAAACACAAAGATGGGAGCTTTATTTGCATGCATGTTTCATTTAGTCACAAACTGTCAGGAAGGTATATGTATGCAAAGTGTTACGGAAATATCTATTCAATCATTTCTAGATGAAGTTTTCAAATTTACATACGTAAATGCAGAGACTACACAAGTGAATGCCAATGCACAAAAGCAAGATTTATTAATGCAAAAGGAAAAGAGCATAGAGAGTAACTGCGTGTATATGTATAGAATTGATAAATATTTATTTTGATTTATGGTGATTATTCATTTTGCCATGTTATGTGAAAAAGGACAAAAAATTCGTACTTGGCAGATTCTTAGTGACAACTGAGAAAATAGTGGTTAATGAGTTAAAAATATTTTCTGCTACCTTCAAGTGGCAATTGAATGCTTTGTACATATTTTATATATGCAAATATTACCACGTTAACTCTACAACCTCCCCCCAGTAAATACAGACAAACCTTCTCTATTGAAATCCGGGCTGTTTTATAGTTGCTGGGAGGATTGCCGTGGCTTCAGCAAGATGAGGATTTAATCCTCAGTCATATTCCTGCAAAGAAAGAATATTGTTCACGATACTGTAAATCATCTTGCTATGTTAAATATAAGTATGTTTTAAACACCATCCAGTTGGCCTCAAACTCTGCTATTGTTAAACTAACCATTCTTAGATAACTTAAACCCATGATAAATTCAACCCCATGGGTTTAGTGAGTCAAGAACTTGAATCCTGGCTTTGCTGTAAAGTAAATCAGGATGTTTATTTCATTGAAACTGTAGTTAAATAATTTCAGAAAAGTTTACAAATAAGGTGAACTGAAACCCAAAGAAGTGTTGTATCTTTTTTTTTTAATATTTTTTTCTGCATATTTTTATTTATTAATTTCTAGTGAAAAGGTAATCTGTATTTTTTGCCTTGGGGCAGGAGATAGAAAACTGCATCTAAAATTCCCCATTTATTTCTAAATAATACAGTACTGTATAGACAAGTCATAAAAACAGAGACTGCAAATTGAATTCCAATAACTCTATCCTGTGAAAAACAAAACCTCCATCTAGTAAATGGGAAAGCATTATTGACAATTATATGCAAATTACCAGGCTTTTGGCAGGCTCTTCAAAACTATTATCTTATGGTAACTCTGTAAATTACATAGCTCTGCCAGCAATGTAGAATTGTTCATTATACTTTATTGATACATTTATGTCGCGTTATATTGGAATATTTTGCTATGTGTCTTAGGAGGCTTGCTTCTTTTTGTGGCTGCGTTTCTCTTGCATTTTGTACTTACCCCCACCCTCAGAGACAGAACTTCGTATAGTCCCTGGGAATCAACTTTCATCAGCAACATCACCATCTGCTCTTCTTTACATCCTGAAGGCCATCAACCATGCAGGCAAAAATTAGGTATCGTTTTGTTATCATGAGACTTCCCCAGAGCCCTGTGCATATCCTCCCTTTTCAGAACCCTGCTCGGTCTTCATCTCGGGTCATATATTCCTCTACATGCCCCAAATTCAGTAGCCTACGTTTCCTCTTGAGCTGAGAACACAACATTTTCCATCGCTGCTATGCCACAGAGTGAGCGTGCTCATTCTCTCTATTACAGCTTATATTTAATAAACGAGGAACAGGTACCCTGTTTATGTTTATTCATAACAAGTTTAGATGTTACTTTTGAAGATAAAGAAACAAGTTTGATGATACACAATATCAGCTACACGCTCTGCACTGATAGCAAACTTTAGCAATCAAGGAAAGATAAAAAGGTTTTGGAGAATTTAATCACATACTTCAAAGTAGGCTTAAGAACATATATTTCAGAAATTGAGATAAAATATGAATGTTTAATTTATCTTCTTTCTTTTTTACCATGAGTGTTTCTGATTCTGTTGCTAATAACCTCATTGCTTCTGTCAGCCAACACCTCCTGTGTTTTTTTCTTCTTGTTAGAGGTTTTTTTTTTTTCCTTTCCTGAAGTAACTTTTGTTGAAGAAAGAATATTTTAATTAGCTTTTAGTTTTCTAAAGGATGTGACTGATGCTTAATTTTACTTGGGTAGAGGACACACATAGTTTGGGGTGACTCAATAAATTTCACACACAGTTACTGGATGGAGGGAAACCAATGCAAATATAACAAGGTCATAAGCAATGACATGCTGAGGTTCATTGCCGGTAGAGAACCGTGTTTCTCAAGTAACCTCTGATGATACCTCTGTATAAGGACAGTGTTTCTTTTTTTGGCTGGCTGTGTAGCGACATACGAAAGAGGTTTCTCCGGTGTGACCTGAGATAATTGCAGACTTGTTTGGGCAAGGTATATAACCAAATACGAAGCACCACCTTGCCAAATGTTTGCGCTTTTCTGGACATTGTTAATTGGATTCTGGTGTTAAGGATGTGTACAAACAGAACTCAAAACATGTTTCTGCCCTTTCGCATAAAATGACAAGTTAATTCTTGCCCTGAAGCTGCGAGTGAAATATTTAATTTTGCTTAGGAGCAATTTTTTGCCTGGAATTAATATACTTGCCCAAATTGTATCAGCGAGTTTCCATGTCTGATGTGACACATGGTGTGGTTGGAGAAGAGCATCTCTTTGTGTCCTTCTTCAGGTCCTTCAGCTGATCTTCAAAGTGGAAGAGTCTGAATGAAGGGCAGCTGTCACAGAAGGAAATACAATTTTTGGCAAGACTTAATTTCATATTCTTTTTACAAGTCCTGCTGAAATGCAGTTCTGGGACATGTTGATAATATTCTCAAAGGCCCCTTTCTTTTTCTATACTGTAGCTATAAAAGCGTCAAATTGAGGATAAGACATGACCTGGGTCAGTATATCGCAGAATCCCGGAACTCTTTCTCCAGTGTAAGAACTGGTAGTGGGGAAAGAGAGAGAGAGAGAGAGATTTTTTACTGGGATGGGGATACAAAGAATGCAAAAGCGTCCCTGGGATTTTTTGCAGGCATCTACTGAACCAAAACCTTCATTTGCACTTGGGGAGCTTCATAGAGAAGAAATTAAGCCGTCATGTTTAGGTGGAAATTTCGAAGTGTTTGGTGTTGACCTATCTGTACTCCTGTAAAATCAACAGTGAAATAAAACTCTGACTGACCGGACAGCACTCACTATAAAGTTGAGGATTTCTGAGAATTGTTTCTTGGGCTAGAAGTTACTAAAGTTGGAGAGTCTACCCAGTCTACCTAATGTTCTAGGGAACGAATCTTGAGGAAACCTCTTTGATTTCCTTTGTTTAGTTTCATTCTCTGGTGGCTCCATAAAGTGATCACTATATAACAATGAAATCAAATCGAAGAAACAAGGGATTAGGTGTCTCGGTGGCAAATAGTGCTGACTGCAAAGTTGCTGGTTAGTGAAGGAAGCCGTGAGCTTCAGGTAGGAGGCACTAAAGGTATAAGTGATCTTGCAAACACGATCAGTTACCAGTTTTATGGAAATGAGAGTGCTCATCTACTATTTTAGGGTTTGAAATTTTGAGACTTGCCAGAGCAGAATCTCTCTGGTACTGATTAGCATGTTGACTCACTTGATCAGATGTGTGCATCAGCTAAAATGAGGGGAACTTAGGAATCAAAGGAAAGGAAATTACTCCTTATATCCTGTACTTCCTTTGGTGTTCAAAACTAACTGATTGGAAAATAAGAGGAAATATCCCACATTTGTGCTGCATGCATCTCTTTCACTGCTTCCACAGGACAGAGGAAGAAGTCAGGCTTATCGCTATGTCCTGCTAGCTACTGAGGAGCAAGACCCTTGTGAGGAGTTTGAGGGCTGTGTCTTCTCGGTCACCACTCTGGCTGAAGATGATCAGGATTAAAGGTTTCTATTCATGGGGAGAATATGAGAGCCATCTGAAAATTTATTACAGTTTAACGTTGCCATTTAATATCCAGCCTGTGGCCAGTGTAAAATACTCTTGGTAAGATATTTTCTTAGACGTTAGCAGGCATAGTTCAGATAAACAAACATGAATATCTTGAGCGACTTCAGGAGTTGGACCACGTGAGGGGTGTCAGTGTAAAGGTCAGCCTTATGAACTTCAAATTCAAGCACAATTTCAAAAATAGATGGCTCCATAATTTTAACAGTGCGCCCATATATTCCATCTGAACAGCAGGACTGCTATTTCGGCATATTAGTACTGCCAAGTGATTTCCTGCTGTGTTTTGGGTCTGGCAATGCCAGCATTGCAGTGTATATTCAGTTCCTTCCTAACGCTGCCTCTGTACACTTTGCAAAGGAGAAAGCACGCTTCCAAACAGCTAGAAGCTACCTATAAGGTGTTACATCTTAGCCTTTCTTTTTTCCTAGTTTTCTTACGTTTTTCTTTCTCTCTTGTTCTTCTCCTGGCAGTAGAATGCACAGGCTCCCGAGAGAATTCCCCCCCGGCTACAGTTCATTTACAGCTGATGCTAGAAACAGCGAGAGAAGAACACTTCGAATCAGAGTATGTCTGCTACCTACCTGGCTGAAAGAAGGCAGTGCATAAATCCAGATATAAAAATAAATAGAGAACGAACCAGCTGTTTTATGGAAAATCTAGAACCTTAAAACCTTTGTTTGTTCTGTATTCTACGCAATTATCTGAACCTGTTCTCGCTTTCCTAGCAAACAGCTACAAAGAGAAATGCAAACAGACAAAAGGGAACAGCAAAGAGGATTAAAATGCATACAATTATAACAGAGCATGAAGAGTTTAGAGAAAATCCCTCCCTTTGCCTTCTCTGTTTAAAACGAATCGCTGCGGATACTGTACTGTGTAACTAGTGGCTTACCTAGTGCAAGCTGCAGGGTGTTCTGCGGGTAGGTCAGGTTACTTATTTTATTCTGCTGCAATAACGCGTGGGGCATGCCTGTCTTTTGTCATGCTTGATTTCTGTGGGAGACCAGTGGCAGTGGAAGAACAGTAAAGTGTGACTTGATAAATCTGGAAAGAGCTGTTTCTTCTATTCTCCTTCAGAGCACATGTGGTCTTTGTAGCCCTTGGAATTCTGCCTGATGAGAAGAAAAAGCCAAATAATTTGACACAACAAAGCAGCGCACAACTTCAGCTTGCTAGCGGTGCCTTAGTAGCTTGCCTGTCTTTCCAGAATGTGACAAGTGCCTGAGGAAAGGCAAACAACTCGTATTGTGAGAGAGAAGGAAGGAGTATTAAGTGCTGTTGATTTCGGGGTGGGGGGGAGCCTTTGCATGGCAAATGAAAATAGAAATGCAAATCAGCTCAAATACTTAACATATCTGATAAACAATTCTATAAAAATAGAAAGTGGAGACAATAAAGACCTTCAGACATTCTGTATTCTCCTCCGTTGTCAGTGTAGCCTCACTTAGCCGAGGAGCGCGCCTACGCGCTGCCAGAGATGAGCACGCGTTCTCGTCGGCCAGTTAGGCCTTTCCGTGGCACCTACAAACACCAGCTCCCAAACACCTGTGTTTGTAGTCACGCTAATGATTAAAATTACATCATGGCAACTGAAATTACATGCACAGGATAAAATACTGCTCACCGTTGCCTGAAGCACCAGAAAAAAAGGTATAATGGAGAATTAAGGAGCTGGGGGGAAAAGGGAGGAAGAACAACATAGTCTAAGCGTATTGCCTTGTTCAGTAGTGTCAGTCTGCAGAGATCATGTTTGAGCTGATCGTGCCTGATCTACTTAATGGTTGCTTGCTGAAAGCTGTATTTCAGCTATTCTACAGTTTAGAAAGAAACATCTTCTTATGCTGTCACCTCCACAGATACCTGCTGCAGAGAACTTCTTAGAATAATGTAACTTAAAAAGAAGCAAAGAATACTGAATCCACTGGGCCTAAGGTGGATCACACCTTTTTAAGATTTTTTTTTTTTTTTTCAGACTTTTTAAGAAGGGAGGCACTGTTCCAGCATGGAAGAGTCCATGTCTGTCAACCCATAGGTCAGTTACTTTGACAGTATTTGTTATCTGTTATGGTGCTTCTCTGTAACAAATGCAAATTTTTGAAAACGCAGGCACCTTCTCTTCTGCATTATGTCAATGTTCCTTATAGTACTGCTGTTCTTTCAGAATACTTGGTAGAAACAGAAGCAATAATTTGTAGTGTGATTTGAATTTCCATTTCCAGGCAAGGGCATTGCAAATGCTACAACCTGTTGTGCAAACAGACACCATAATGGCACATCCGTACCTCTCCAGCCAAGGTCTGTCTAGGGGAAAAAAAATCCTAAAGGCAAATTTCAAACTTTAGCATGAGATCAGATCCTTTTAAACATTTTTGATTTGCAAGGATGTGTTATTTATGATCACAGAGTTCTCCAGCCTTCTTAAAGTCCAGTCATTGAACATGACCTGATCACAATGAATTCCCCAGGTGTGTTGCAGCTGCAAAATAAAAATCATTGTTAAGTTCTCAAACCAGCCTTCAAATTCATTATCATTAGGTGAAATAGAGTGATTTCATGAGAAAATGTAATACAAACTCTTCTTAGCTCAGTGGGATGTCTATGGGTTTATTCCCCATGTGGGAAAAATACCTAGTAAACACTCAACTTACTGTTTTTTCCCTTTCTTAAATAAAGTGTGTTTTATACCTCCTTATACCTTTAGGGCTTAATCCTTTTATCAATCAGCAAATCAAGTAATGGCATTAAACGTTAATAAGACAGAAACAGATGCTTGTTTTTTCTTTCAAACACCAGAACTCTAGTGCAGAAGTGCTTTGGCTACTGTTAGCTCCACTTCCCTGTTGCAGACTTGAGAGATGACCTATATACTAACACGGTTCTTTCTCCATCAGCTTGCTGATTTGTTCCCCTACCCAGCCTGGACAAGGTGTTCGAGGCTGTCTTCAAGGACTTACACTCTGTTGTGTCCGCTGTTTGCAAACGCTCTCGGTACCTTGCCTCTTAGTTTACGCAGTGGAGCTATGGTATTTCTGCAGAAATGGCAGCTCTGTGTATCTGAGGGAAAATGAACAAAAAAAATGATGAAGAACTGGTGTTATACTCGGGCACTAGACTCAGAGGCAAAAAATCAGCGTTCTGTTCTTTCTCATCAAGTTTAAGCCTTGAAATTTTGGTGAAAAATCAAAATCTATTTCCTTCTTTCTGAACACAGGCGCAGTAGTTCTGAAGTGCTTCTATCACGCCTGGAAGCTGTTGTGAAATGCTCCATCCATGCTCATTGCTCCCTCTAGCCTTTCTGTGGAAGCTAGTGCCTTGAATTCCCATCTCGTTTCCCTAACACCTCCCACAGTGCACTAATTTTCTTCTTATTGAAAGGCACTACATGATGGGATATCCCGATACCCTCATTTTTCATTGTGTAAAACAATAGCTTTATGAAAATCCTCATTTTCAAGGGATGTGACATGGTTTGAGAGGTTTTTTACTCTCAGAAACCTAATTCTTCCCCTTTTTCTTCTGACAGCCTATTTATCTCACCTTAGCTAAATCATCTATATAGATAATAATTCATATTCCAGTTCCCAGTAGGGTGGTTTTTTATGTTTCACTAGTGTAGGTGAGAAATAAGTAAATCTATATTTTTCCCAGCTGAAATTATCATTTATTACAGTCTGTTGTGTTGTATTTCATTCTCTATATAGTCAAGAATATAAAGCCAGCACTTTTTCTCCAAAACTCACATACTATTTTTACACACTTTCCCTTCTCACTTTTTATATCTTTTTTCTCCAGTCTAATCCCAACATGCCTTGCATATGAACTGTCCCAGTTATAACAACTCTTCAGCAAATAGTTACCTGATGAATTTACTTGATGCTTTTAATTAATTAAGGAGGAGTCACCTCACAAAGAGACAAAGGTGTCTCTTTGTCAGTCCATAGGAAGAGTGCTACAGATTTCTGCTGGAAATCCTCATAGCAAAGTGGAGGAGACGTACGACAGGCAACTGCTGGTTTTGGATGTCTGCAGAGAAAATACACTTCAGATAGCTGCAGAGCATTTGCATACAAACTCTTTAAGTTGAAAGGGCAAGAGTCAAGGTAAATATTTAATTGCAGAGTGAAAATAGTAGTTTTTTCCACCAATCTGTTTTTATAAATTTCTGTTGGTTATTGAACTTTAAAATATACCTTGCAGATGAAATCTGCATACCTAAAAAGCAGATCTCGTATTACTTTCTGATGATGGGTGGTACCTGCTAGGAATCAATCTAGAGATGAGAATGTCTGTGTGCCTAAGAATAGCCCTTGAAGTCTTGTGAAGGATGTCTGGGTTGACTAAAGAAGCCTTTAGGTTGTCAGTTAAGTTACTGCTGTGACCTAAGTGTTTGTCTGATCCTAATATTAATTTTGAGCTATGCACAAAAAAAGTTTACTAAAAATCTGCCATTTTATCTGCTAGTCAAGGTTGTTTTTCAGCATGCCAATCTGTATTCTCCATGGACGTGTCTTCAAAGTAGATCGTTGTTTTTCCTTAATTGAGCAACTCATAACTCCCTCTCATGGTCTATTCTTTTCCACTTACTTGTAATGCTTTCATGAGAAGTATCAGGGATGGTAAAAAAAAAAAACAAAAAACAAAAAACAAACCTAGGTTTTCTTTTACTAATGGCTTGCATTAGTGAAATTTGTCAAAAATGTGGCATTTGGTATTGTTTTGCAAATTGTTCTATCTTAATAGTAGTAATTCCAACACGTACTAAAAATTGCACTTTCCATTTTGCAAGTTGGAAGCTAAGGAGCAACGAGGCTTTCCGGGCAAGCGTAGACCTTGTGCATGTTTTGTATAAGGGGATCAGCTTCATTTTTAATAGCACAGTCTGACACACCTTGGTAGTGAATCTGAGTAAAAGCCAGATGTGAGGAATATACCAAGAATACAAGAAAATTTCAGGCTGTGGGGCTTTTTGGGGTTGTTTGGGGTTTTTTTTTCTCCTTTTCCTCATTCGTCTAGCTAGTTAAGGGATTACAAAGGCTTCTGTAAATGTCAGAAGTTTATGTCACAGTGTTTAGCACTCTGTAAAGCTTTGCACAGCTTCCCTGTTCACATGGTACTTACTCATTATGCAAAATCAGTCAGAAATTTCCTACATGAAGTAGCAGTAATTCTCCCAGGTAAAAATAAATACATTTATGCCACTTTAGATGTTCATCAAGGCTGCAGGTTTTTTTTCATTATTTAGACATTATTTTGCTCCTATTAGTTCTGATAGCAGCTTTTCCAGTTGAAGTAATATGGCTTATAAAGTTAAAATCAATTACAGTAGCGTATTCCTTATGGAAATCCTGGAGGAGATAGCCTGTACATGCACTGCAGGTCTCATTTCAAACTTTGAAGGCTGTATTTCAATGCATGTAGCCATGAAGAATTACCACAAGATATAAAATCTCATTGATTGTGTTTATAAAACGTCAGTCAAGCAGTAGCTGATGACTAGAGCATTGTTAGCACGGTAAACTCAGGGCACAGTGAGATACATTTCAGGGACGTTTATTTGGGAAACCTTGGGAGACCACAGAAAATCTGTATGACCTTGGAGATACCAGTTTCTTGATGGATGTTAGGAGTGTTGGAGCCATGTACGTCCTTCTATGTATACATACGCGCACACGTGCGTATTTTTCACTTGAAGTTTCTGCTTTGTTAAATCTGCCTGTACAATCTGCACTGAAAGAAAAGATGATTCTGAGTTCTTACGAGTGGCTTTTCTGTAATCACGATGACCCAAATCAATTTAAGCCTTCGTCTGCCAGGATCAGCATGGAACCTGTGCCCGTGGTTTTCTTCTGGAGGAGGCAAAAGCGGGTGCATTGCAAGAAACGTTGGTATTGCTACGTGAGGTGTAAGAGGGGCTCCGGAGCGGGTGACACAAGTTAGACGAGGGAAAAGAGCATGGGTGAGGCACGTTGCCTGTGCGGGAGGACTGGGGAAGACTTCTCCGCTGCCCAAACCAGCAATTCATGTACTCCTGTGGTTAAAGTACAGATTGTTTAGGAATTGCAGTATTGGAATGTTGAGAGGTCTTTTTCTTCCTCAAAATCAGAGGATCTTAAAGCACCAATTTATGTTCAGAAATACAGTGGCATTATACTTTCTCTTACTGCCTGCCTTTCTTTAGCCTTGGTTTCGGAGTAAAATTGTGAGATTCTTCAAATCTCAGAGGATTTCATGGATTCTGACCAGGTCATATAGATTACAAATTGGGGCTGAAATGTTTGGTATGGTGGTTTGGTGGTTTTTTTTTTTTTCTTTCAAAAAATGCTTAATATTTTTCATGCTAGAGTTTATTAAAATGTAATTTTAGCTTAACATAGTGTAACTATATTTGCTTTAAAATTACATTCTTCTTATATGACTCATATCTCGTGTGGGCATAATGCGTATTACACAGCGTGTTGAAAAGAATTGTCTTCAGATGTTGATCAGCTTTTTAAGGGAAAGGGAGAATCGGTGAATGTACAGCTCCCAGCAGTTCCCCAACTTTCGCCCTGGAAGTCAGCACTGATTCTCCTGATGATACATTCATTTTAGTAAAGCCGAATGTTTTTGGCAGCATGTAATATCTGCCAGCACAAAGAAGTCTCAAATTGCAATTTTTACCCTCCTCTGATATCCTCCTATCTTCACTGATAACAGTACATTACCGAAGCGCAGCACAATGTTTTTTAAAAGGTAAACAAAGACCAAAGTATCAAACTGTACCAATTTAAGGACATACACAGGTAGAGAAATAAAGGGAAAGCATTTTTTCTTACCACTGCTGCTGCTTTAAGAAAGGTGGTTGTTTTTCTGGAGTGGAAAAATGTCAGCTTTATCCAGTATTCCTGGAAGCATTGATCCAGCATATTGCATATTTGGAGAGTCAGTGCAGTTCAGGCACGACAAATTGTAAAGGTTCATATAAAGCTATGCGGTCCCAAAAGATCCTCATTTGGCACTTTTGCCTTGAGAAGTCCATGGAGGCAATAGACTCATAGAAATTTAAGGTGTTTACAAACTGTATGCCAGCTACTACAGCACTTTCTAGAATGCTGCTTATTCCATTTGGATAACTTTTCCATGCCTGGCTGTGACAGGGCAGTCTGCTGCTGCCATGCATCACAGTAACAAAGGAGGGAGAAAAAATGTCTTTCTCTGCCTTTCTTCTCTGTTTATCTGTGTTTTATCCAACATTATTTTTTGAAAAAACTCTGCTTTCCTCACATAAAAAATAATCCCAAACCCAGGTTGCCTTAGTGGTTAACTAGGCAAGACTACGTGCCTTGGATTTCCTCTAAAAAGGCTAGGTGCCAGTGGGGTAAACACAGATTTGAGAAATTGCAGTAATAAATTTGTTCACACTGCTCTGGTGCTCAGCATATGACCACTTAAGCTTCTTTTCATCTTCAGGAGGAATATTATGCCTGTAGCTTTTGTTTTGAAAAAGCTGGACTCATTGTTCACCTAACTCCATAACATGAACTGAAATCCCACCACCTGAAAAAAACATCTAGTCTTTTGTTTCCCAAAAATGCTGTACTGTTTCCTAGCAATTTTTTCATCACTTACGAAGAAGTGTTGGAGAGCTGTCTGCAACCCAGGTAATCGGCTTCTTAGAAAAAAGTGTCTTTTTTGGGATATGCCACAACAAAGGTGTACGTGATAGACATACCCCTCTAGCTAACACCCTGAATAAAGCTAGTGGGGATGCGGCATGATGTGTTTTAATAGTACCTCATACGCAGCAGAATACCTGTTTTATGTCTCTGGAGAATTTACGTGATGGTTGTGGGCGCGTATGAAAGCTGAGGCTGCTGTGTCGTCGTTGCCAGTCTTAATTTACGCTAACAAGATTACGCTAAGGGACAGTCAAGGCAGATGTTCTCATACCACCATCGTTCTGCTATGCAGGCAAACTTTTTACCTGACTGAGTATGATGGAGCAGTTTCACGGTGGTTTTTGGGTTGATGTTTTGTTTGTTTGTTTGTTTGTTTTTTAAAAAGGCAGGAAAAAGTCCCAGAATCAGAGAAAAGCTTTCCAGCCTGATGTTTAGGTTATAGTTCTCTAAAGAATGTCTAATTATTTATAACACGTGGAACAGTTTCAACAGCAGAGAGTGGAAGCTTTAAAAAAAATAATCAAACAGGCTTACGCCAAAATGCCTCTTATGGTAGGGTTTATGGGAATTATAAAAGGAAATACAACACGTAGGTTTGAATTCTCTCAGGATAGCAGATAGAGGCGGGAATGAAACCTGCATCTCATAAATTTGGGATAACTGCACTCAGCACTGACTGGACTCTGCATATTTGTTAAAAGGTGGTGGTATCACATCATTCTTGGTAAATCTGGCCTTTGTAATCTTCTGTTACGTTAAAACATTTGTGTTGGAATTTGTAAATATCTTCTGGATGACCAACACCATGTTTTCCCTGCAAATACTAGATTTATTAGGGACTGTGCAGCTCTAGTTTCAGCATGATACGAGTTTGATTTCCTAGCGACCAACAGTCATTTGAAATACTTGGTACTAATCCTTTTGTGTATACATGCTTGGCTATATAAATAAATGTATTTCTTGCAGGAAACACACCACTTTCAAATATTTATCTGTTGATTACATCAATCACTTTATGTAATTAAAATGCTTTTTATTTGATGGAGACCCACAGAAATGTAAAATCATCTTAATTAATTGTCTTTAGGGCTTTGACACTAACTTAAAAACTAAGTCTCTTGTTTGTATGAAAGTCATAGGTCTCTCTCAGTGATACTGTAAACCATGGTATAAAATTGCTTTCCTTGATGGCTTTACCAGTCATAACAGAAAATCTCACAGAATTCAAAATCCGATTTTACATAAGCTCTGGTGAGACAAGAAGTTGGAGAAAATTTGCATAACAAAATCCTACTACATTAGATGAGGAAGAAGATGGTGGTGATGATCATTGCCACTATCTATGTTGCATCAATCAAGGCTCTGTTTTACTTCCCTCAAGCGGTAGTCAGCCGTTTCCCTTTTTGACAAATTTTATACGTATTTCGACTTCACTTTTGTGTACGTGCTAAGAATGGATGAATAAAGGCAAGTTGGCTTTCATCTCCATAATTAACACTTGCACGAAGCATAAAATGTGAAAATTAGAAATGAGGATGCAACTGAGGGGGGAAGCTGAACCTGCCTGATCTTTTCTGGTTTGAAACCGCTTGACAGATCAACCCTTTGAGATTCAAGTTCTATTTAGCGAAATGTCAGTCGGAAGCTGCTGAGCGGGAGGGACGTCGTCCCTCACTCCTCGGAGGCAGCTAGTCGTGTCGCGGCGAGGAGGGAGAACTGGTTCATTCCTGCAGACTTCAGTTTTCAGAGGGCCTTGTGAATTGCTCTTCGTCGATTTGTTCTGCCAGGGCTAGAGGTAAGCAGGGCGCAGGTACACGGATCTCCAGCAAAAGCTTCCGAACCGAGCTCGCCGGCAGCCCTTCCCAAGCGTAAGGGCCCCAGTTATTTACGCTCCGTTTCTACCCCCCAGCTTCTTTTTTACACCAAGGAAAAGAAGCAAATAGCCGGAGTGAAGCTAGGTAGGGAAACCCACAGTTTTTGGTATTGTGTGTTTCAGTGTTTGCCTGTGTTTGCTGCCTGGAGCACAGAAGAAAACTGTACTGAATTTGAAGCCAGATTTGCTTTTGAATAGGGAGCGTCATAGCCATTTTGTAGCACTGAGGTTATAAATAACATGAGACTGGATAGCAAGGCGAGCAATCCGGAGTTGAGTTGTCTGAGGTAACAATGCCCGAGATTTAAAAAAGGGTTCTTAAATCTATGTGGACTTACTTGGTGCAACAAAAGCTTTAAAGTACAGTGTTGCCAAAAAAAGAATAGAAGTCACCGCTCCATCTTGGGTTCTAGGCATCCCGGGGCAAACTTGGGAAAGTAAGCAGCAGTCTAAACACAGCATTTCCAATCTCCTAGGCCGAGTAAACTCTTGCTACGTTTCAGCATGAGACGTAGAGTAATTTTTCTTACTCCTGTTGGAGACAGCTGCGGCCGGTGCTGGCTGGTTCTTGGGCAGCCTGTAGCAGATCCTTGCTACAGGCACCAGATGCCGCTTGCCTGGTCCGGAGTCTGGGGCAGGAGCTGATAACCTCCAAATGAAATGCTGCTGGGAGAGGTCCGTCAGCAGTGCCACCCCTCTCTAGGGCTGTGAAGCCCAATGCAAGGCTTTAAGTCATCTCTTCCCATTTGGCGTTTATAGCTCAGACAGCGTGGAGGTATGGAAAGCTGAGTGGCGAGCGGTAGCCATGCAAAGCAGCAGAATTTAACTGGCAAACCTGTAAGCACTTTTAGGACTAACCAGGCTTCTGAGAATCACGCTCTTTACCTCAGGCTCTCCCTTTCTGGTTACGTCCCTTTTCAAGATTTCCAGTGCTGGCGTGGATCTTGACTGAGTTTCTACGTTAAGAACTGGAATATGCTGTGAGAGAGCAAGTCCAGAACCATAGCAGAGAAAGATGAAAACGATTAGGAAAGAAAGCAAACTTATTTTCTTTAAGAAAACATGAAAGCTATGGAACTAACCGTGAATAGAGCTGGAGATTTTCTAGACAGATAAATAATTTTGGTTATATCTAAAGCTGCACAAGAAAAACAGCGTAGACGTACCTGTAGAGTCTGTTAGCTAAGCCGGACGTTATCCTGTACCGGGTCCGGTCCAAGGGTGAGCTCTGGTATCCCTACAAGGCTTTGCTCTTGGAAACTTAAACCTGCTGTTAGAGTCAAGTTCCTCTCTCCTCTATTTCCATCCCTCTCGTATTTGCTTTACGGCAGCGGACTGGCCAAAGGGGATTGTAGTTTTACTTGTGGTCTCTTCTCTGTGGTGCATCTGGAGAGTAATAAATAGAAAATATTTAACTGGCGTGCTATATATTGATTAGAGATTGACAAAAGTCAGCATGCTCGACTTTGCGATGGCAATATATTAATAAAAATGGTGCGCGGCCTTGATCGGTGTAGACTAAGGCAATTTTTTTCTATCCTCTCTGAGTGCATTGCTCTCATTGTCCATTGTACATGTGTGAAAGATGGTCAGGGTTAAAATACAGTGGTTTAGAATAATTTGTTAGATTAGAAAGCCAGCAAGTGTGATAAATTAAAAAATTAATTTATTTTCATTGTTTTCTTTAGGAATGTATTTTAATACCCTTGATTAAGACGTATGCTGTAATTTTTAATTGATGTGTAAGAAGTAGAATAGATTTGTGGGGGCTACGATAAGTCCTTTGATGAGAAGTACAGGGAACAGCTGACAGAAGTGTTGTACATGGGTAATAAGTGAATACAAATCTCCCACGCATCTATGAGAACAAAGAAACAAACAACTTAATATCATAAACAAAAGAGTACGCTTTAAAGCCCAGAATTTTAAACCATTTTTACTGCCATTTAAATTTAGTTTTAATGTAATTAGTGTCAGCCAGAATTTAATGTTAATGTGTGAGCACGTATGAATTCATCCAGTTACATAGGAATGCATAGATAATATATTTAGTACTTGAGCACAGTTAGCAGAACGATGTCATCATGCAAAGAGATGTTCACACTGTATAATTACCTTATGACAAACACATACATTGGGTTTATAAAGAATCTTCAGTCAAAGAACTCTGCCATTCTGCATATAATTTTAAATAAAGTGTTCCAGCTGTTGCCAGTACTGCTGTCAAGTTTGTATCTAATCACACACCCAGCAATAGAAAGACTGATTTAACGCAGCTTCTCTGGTCTGAATTTTTAGAAGTCCAGGTTCTAATCCCCAGTGTGTTTGCTGGGCTGTGCAAGACGTAACTCTTTACAAGTGTTAAAGCACCTAAAATTTTGGGATGTAGGCACCCAGTGATGTGTCCAAAAATGCTTTACCATCACCTGCCCTTTACAGTACCTAAATAACTTTTGAAAGCGTCTAGTATTGATCACATCTCAGGAATAAAAATAAAAAGCCAGTGTTAGCAAAAAAATAGGGGATGACAATAATTCCTGGGCAATTATTTTCCCTTTTATTATCTTTCCAAAAATTGAGGTTTTGGAACTCAGAGTTCAGAGACAGGGACAGCGGTGAGAGCATTCACCAGGCGCATGAAAGGTCAAGGTTGATCTTCAGTATTATGCTTGTTTATGTGAAAGGAAAAATTGTCAAGGCCAAGACTCTCCAGCAGCTTTATAGCCGACAAGAAGAGAGTCTGAAATCCAGGAGTCTTATCTGCTTTGTTCATAAGTAGTCTTCTCCATCACCTAAATCCTTGAATGATGGACTAGTATGAGATATATTAGAAGAAGAAATATAGACAGCTACCCACCTGTCTGAAAACTGGTATAAATCAGCCTCTATATATATGTGATAGGGTGTGTGTGTATGTACTTAAAAAGTTATGTATATGGTCAGTTTGGTACTGATGCTATTGCTGAAAAAAGTCAGAAATTTCTAGCCTGCTAAACCAAGTTTCTGACAAGCACCAGACTAATGTAAAAAGAATGACATGTACCATTGGGACTTCTGATTTTGTCCCTGCCTTTAAGATTTAGCTAATGCCAATTAGTGTTCCATATTTAATATAAAAGTATCTGCGTTTAGAGGTTGTCAATCTTTTCTTTCTCGGCTCATTGAGAATAACATGGTAAATATGGTCTAATACTTTTCAAGATGTTCTTCAGCAGAATTAGGAATTCAAGAACTGCCGTTTCAGTTTTTTCGAAGACTAAAAATCAAATACATGTAAAACCAATTGAGAGTGAAGAGAAACAAAGCAAAGGCCCCATGACTTAATATATTTATATGCCACAAAGATAGAGGAAAATGTCCAAGCATTTGAAAATGTTAGTGATTCTTGTCAGCTCACCTTTTCAACCCCTATTTATAACAGAAAAATACTTTTGTTTGGCCTGTCTAAATAAAAAAATAATGTTTTGACGTGTGGGTTTGAAAAAAGCAGAAAGCACCAAAAGATTTAAAGAAGAATTGGTGGCTCATCAGTATTGTTCAGCACAAAGCTGCAAATAAGCCTCCTTCTGAAGAGCAGATGGGCTATTAAATAGGCTTATAGTTCTGTGCCGTCAGATTCATATGACTGAGTTCTGAAAACAAATCCCCTGGGTTTAGATGAAATCCCGAGAAGGGCCATGAGGATACCTTCCCTACTTTGCTGCCCTCCCTTCACATTGCTTTGTGATGACCAGAACCTGAAAACTGCTGAACTGGGAACTCTTTTTTTTTTAAAAACAGGCTTTGCATGCTGAAGTTCATTTAACTAGTCTGGTGGGATCTGCTATCAGGAATTCAGGTCAGGGTCCAGGACTCTGAGGACAAACAGCAAGTAGCCTCTCTGAAAGTACTGCTGCTTTAATTTTGACAAGCGTGTACGAAGAAGCAGCAAGAAATACGGGTAAACTGTGCAGCCTGACATTTCCCACTGAAAAAGAAGCGTTTCCAGAAAAATGCAAGGACACAAGAAGTGCAGTTCGTCTCAAGAGAGTTCTTTCAAGTGAAATTGAGGCGAAGTCTCTTACAGCCAACTCCAACCACCTACGATTTGGCGCGCTCTGTTGTTGATGAAGAGAAAGAGAGGCATCTCTGAAAAGCAGCTCTTTTAAGAGAAGGAGGTAAATCAGTCCCTCTGTCTGCCCACCCTGGGCAACATCATACCTTCCCTAAAAGTAAGGAAGGACAAACGCAGGGTGGCTTCAGTCAGGTCAAGACTATTCCAAGTTTCTTTGTCCTTAGTTCCATCATGCATTGAGCTCCTCTGGCAATACACCGTGCATCAAGAGCTGCCTATTTGTGAAGTTCATCTCAAGTGAAGGTTGAAATTTTTATAGAAGAAAATGAAAATTTATTGAGTGTAATTGACTTTACTTCACCTTATTACCAAATTTACCACCCTAAATTTTTACTTACTGTCTTGGAAAATCTGCCTTTTTCTTTCCTGTGGTAAATTCTATAATTACATTTATAAACTTCTCATGAAGTGTTGAGATTCAGCTCAGTTGAACAAAAATATTTGTATTCTATTTTGAAATTTTATTAATTCACAAGTTAAAAATGGCCTGTGTCATATTTTGTGTGCATACACACATACACAGCTGATATTCTGCACTGCCAACACGTTGAAACATAACTGTAATTTGTATGACATGCTGTCCCAATTAATAGGTATCCTGGACTTCCCTTCCGCAGAACCTTTACTAACTGATGAAGATAACAAGAAAACAAACTATTTTAAAAAAAAAAAAAAAAGTTGGTGATGCTCAGATTTCAGGTTGCTTATCAGAATTTTCAGAATAGGGCCATCTTTTAAATGCTTCTGTTACTTCTCATTTGTTTTATACCTTTTGGTTGGCTAAGTGAACAACAGCTATTTTCAAAATGCATTTAAATATTATAAAACAAAGTTTTCAAAATGCATTTAAATATTCTAACACAATTTCACCTGACTGACCACTGCACTGTTAGAGGTTGTTTTCTCTGTATGACCGAGGACACATATTGATGTCAGATTATTTATTTATGGTTTCTTCCTGTGACCTGGAAGGTGGTTTTTCCTGGCACCTACAGTCGTCGCCGAGAGCAGTCCCCTCTGCCTGCAGTAGCTGATACTTCACGTGTCAAAAACCTACCGAGTCCCCAGCCTTCAGCTGAGTGCTCGCCTGAGCCTGCTGCAGGTGGTTGTGCTGCACAAATCTATTTAAACAACCGGGGAAATTATTTCTGAACCTTGGTGTATTAGCAGTACCGGACCAGAAGCGCGGTGTTCGCTTACGTTTACTGTGGTTTGGTATCTACTGTAATTGCAAAATGTTTCCGTGACTGTGTTATCATTTAAAATAGATAATCATGCTGCTATAAAACTGGTTTATGTAGATGCCAAGTTGTGCTTAGTGCACATCTGTGCTTCCCCATATGTGGGTGTTTGTTATTTTTCCACTTGGGGAGGGGGGGTGTGTGCGTGCATGTATACAATATGTATATTTTTAATATACGTATAAGTACGTGCATAGCAGCTGTGCTCCTCTGTTTTACTGTATCAGCCTTTGCCTCTTTCTTTTTGCTGTTTTTCTTTCCAGTCAGTATTCTTGGTTTGGTGATCTGGCGCTGGATTAGGTTTCTGTTCATAATTTAGCGAAGCCAAGTAAGGACGGAGATGAGGGAGTTAACTCCGAGCAGCACCGAGCAACTTCTTTGTGAATTCATGTCCTAATTCCTTTTCTCAGTAGAAGCTCTGTTGTACTTCAGCAACATAGAAACCTTCTTGAATGCTCTCTTTTGCCTCACGGTTTGGGTGAGAAAGCTCTAAAGTAATGTTTATTTGGAAGCGCAAATTATTTTTATTAATGAGAGTGCATTTCGAGGGAACTCCTACTGCACCTAAACGTGTATTCCTTGAAACTTAAGGTTTTTTTCTGAGGGTTTTAAACTCTCATCACCAAAATGTTTATATACTGCACAAGATGGAGTGGTGTAAGTACTCTGACTGTAATGGGGTGCCTGCAAGGATAAATGTGGTGTGCTTGTTGCTTCTGTTCTGTATCTTTAAATATCATTATCCTTTACTGATTTGATTGGTATTGAGTGATTACTAGTTTTGGACTTCATATTTTTTTGATAAAACAAAAATGGAAAGGTCATGAGGGTATTTTTATTCTTAATTCTAGAAATGTTAAGTATGAAAGTAGTCCAGAAAGACAGCTGGCCTGATAGCCAGGACGTGTAAAAAAACCAACAAACCCAAAAAACCCAAACCAAAACAACAACAAAAAAAACCCCCACCCAACCAAAAAACACCCCAAAACAGTTGTCAGACTGAAGAATGTAATAGGATATACTGTCTCATACAACCCCTGTGGCAAACTTCTCTATGTGCAATATAGTATGATATCTTCTGTGGAAAGCAGAGGTGCCTCCTACAAATTTGAGCCTAGGTATCTCTTCCAGTTGGTAGTTTAGTTTGACTCTGCACCCCCTAAAGCCTTATGCTAACGTGCAGCCCAAATGTGTTTAATATTCTTGCAGCACAAATACTGGTCTACCCATTTCTCCTTGGTGCTCTCTGCTCCCTTGTTAAATAATGAAACCATCCTCAACCTTATCACATGTAGGGTTTTTTTGGTTGTGGTTTTGTTTTGTTTTGTTTTATTTTTTTCTTTTTGGTGAATGTCTCCCTTATTTATTTTTAGAATCGGGGTGTACTGCTAGCAGTTCAGTTGTATGTGTGTCCTCCAGCACTCTCTTGTCTGGGGTTATTGGTTTATATAGAGCCAGTATGTAGTGTCGGAGGCTGAGTAAGTTATGAGAATGAAGTTCAGCTGCATCTTTTCTCCCTTAAAAGGATGTGCAAGACCTCAGTGTTCACCAGTGAAGACTGTAGCATGCCGTAATGACTTGGGCAGGCAGAGCGAGTGAACAGATTTATGAGCCTTTTGCCCCAGGAAACCCTGAATGTGCTTGCATAGGAAGCGATCATGTTCTAAATTAACCAAACCAGTCACTGATGACAGGGAAAACCAGAACACTTTGCCTAGGAAAAAAAAATAAAAATAATTGGGGATTTAGCTTTCTTTTTTATTATTCTTTGAAAAAAACAAAAAGGGCGGGCGGGGGAGAGGTGTATGGTTCAGGCTTCCTTTCTGGAAGGTAGCAGGACTTATCTTTTCTTTTATTTTGCCAGCACCTCATGAGGCTGTAAATGTGATATATTGGAGCTGACCTAGAATATAATCTGCTATTGAGTTGTGTGTTTATCCAGTCCAGGTAATTATTTTCTTAAACATTTTTGACATAGTATTTCTGAATTGCAGATAAAAGCAAATGACAAACAGATATGTAGAAATCACCTATCGTAAAAATCCAATCTGTATTCCTAAGTCTCGAGGGTTTCAGCTGTTCAGCCCTAATGCAAGAACACAAAAGTCTATTAGACATAAGCAGTGAGTAATAGGCAATAGGAAATGAGAAAAATATGTAGAAACGACTTGCATTGTTCTGGAGCAGGGTGCAATGCCCATTGCTTGATCATGGATAACTCATGCATCTGTCTGCATGATGTAAGTTACCAAGTGGAGGCAGTACTTTGCCAGTGGGTTTTGTTTATAAGAATATAGGGAAGTTATTCCACATTGAAGAGTTGACAGCATAATTTCCTTAAGGTTTATGTGCACACACGTTTTTGGATGAATACCCTGCAGAGGTGCTTGGATACCGTAATTCTTAAGAAGTTTGGCAGTTCATAGTTAAGAAAATTACTGGTTGTGATCTCTATTGTATTGTTAAAGCTGATGGCTAAAATTTCTATCACAGGATCAAATGTTCTGGACTATATCGGTAGATAAGAGTAGTTTAAATAGGGAACTTGCAGGGAAAAGTCTTAAATTTTTTGAGTGATATATTCCAAGAGTAAGAAGTAAAGTTTTTGAAAAGCAAGCAGAAAATGTTTTGAGAAAAGTACAGTTAATTTGCTGAGAGGGTTCCGGATGGCTTATTAGGAACCACAGGAAAGAATTCAGAGCAGAGAGTGAAACATTTCAACCTCCACCATAATCTATTAATGTTTTCTCTTGAGTTTATTCTAGACCACATAATGGGAAGTTGTTGTGCATTCAAAACATCCAGAACATCCATGTGCACACACAGAATATCTTAATCTTGGGTTGTGCTCTCAAGAACTAAACTCGTCCGTTGTCTGAAGACATTCATTAAAATGCCTGCTTTTCCCTAGTTTTGTACATACATGGACAGAGACATAAAGTGCGAGGAGAGTATGGAGCTCGACCCAAATCTGTTTTGAATTATGTCAACTTTAAAAACCTATTTTGCTAAAAACCCACAGATAACGTCACTGTTTTATAAATTGGAAGAATACAAAATTATTTCCTTCTATTTATGCCCAGCAGCCACTAATTCTTCTGGTATGTGTTGGTTATACGGGCTAGTAGCAAGTGTCTCCTTTGTTAGCTGTTCAAACAACAGACGTTAAATCTTAGTAAAAGCAATAGAAATGTGGAATTTTAGAAAATGTATGATGACATGTAGGGTTGTCTCCCCCCCCCCCTTTCCCAAGTGATTATAGCAAAACAAGATATCCATTCCTTGGTACTTGCAGTCTGACTGTGCATATAGGAACAGGCAAAGGTAAGTAAATGCTTGTTGTAATAACAAGAAGGAGAAAGTTTACAAAATAGAGCTCCAGAACAACACAGCTGCTTTTGAGGTACAGGGGATGTCTGTGACTTGGCACAGCCGTGCCTGAGAGTAAAATGAAAGCTGCGTGACTGTGAATCTAATATTGCCATTTAGGTACAAACTGTTCCAAACACTGAAGTCAGAAAGTGCTTATATTTCTTTAGTATGGAAAAGGATGGACAGAACGGACACGGCTGAAACAGAGCATTGCATTTGAGGACGTGGTAGTTCCAAACACGCTGCATGTGGTGTCTACGTAAACATGCAAATAAAATATTGCAGAAATAAAAAGATTTTAAGTATACTTTAATTAATACATTTTAAAAACTTGTTTTTATGTTGTGAAATCTATTTGCTTTCAAGCCATTTTAGTAATAATTAGCAGTTTTCTACAGTTTCTAAAGAAAAAGAGTATTTTCTAAGAGGTTTTAAATGCTTATTAAGGGCACAATTTCAATAATGAGTAAATAAATAAGAAATGATTACTTTGTTAACTGCCTACTGCTGTATGAAAAATCCGGAAAGTTGTCCAACAGCATCAAGGGCATGGAAATATAATTGAGTGTATGCTGTGATCCGAAATATTTTGTGGGGGGTAATTATATGGAGAATTCAACATTCTATTTAAATGTTTCACTTGATAATTTACAAGTCTTTTTTCCTTTCTTATGCTTTAAGGAGTTATAAAACTATTAATTTACTGTAAAATATTACCACAGTTTGGTGTTAATTGGCACCCCTTCTTATTATTTGCCTCTGTCACTGCTAATGAGGTAACCCTGCAAGAACAAGGCCTTACCTACTAGATGTTTATCTCATCACCCACAGTTGCCTCCTACACAGGTTCCCCAGTCATTACTAATAATTAAAACAACTAATAAATATTAAAGCAGCAAAACAAAAGCAGTACTGGGTGGGATTTTACTGCAGCGTAGGGAATTGGTTGTTCAGACCCGTAGGCAGCTGAAATCCTTTAGATGTCTTGGTGAGAGAGTGAATACTTTGTTGCTTCCCAGTCTATAAAATGCTGGCTGTAATAATAGTCTGTCCAATCCACCTAGGACCTGAACACGTATATTTTCTTTTATCAGCAAAGATAGAATAAGTCTCTATATTGACTTTTTCTTAAGGTTGTAGTGAAATCTTTTTTACTAGCCTTTATTAATCTACTAAAGTAGAAGTCATCTGTTACGCTTATACGCTAAGTGTAGAGGAAGAAACATGTCCTTAAACACTGTTGAAATCTCTGTCTTTAAATCTTTAAAGTTTGACTTGAAAAAGGAGCTCTGCCTCACCCATACGTGCAGGCCAGGGGGTTGTTGTGTGCAAGTGGGACCTTGGACCCCGGCACCAGTTGAGCAACGACCTGCCTCCCTGCCTCTCTTCCTGGGAGAGGACAGAGGAGAAGAAACACAGGTTTTCAGGCCTCCCTATGTCGCCTCCTAAAGTTTCTGCCTTTCTCTAGGCAGAGAAACCATCCTCTTCCCTGGCAGCCCATGGAAACTGCAGGCGCCATTCAGGGCCAGAGTGCCCTGCTTTCTTTGCTGTTTATTTTGTCTTTTAGTCTTCCGTTGTTTCCATTCATGGAGATCAGTGATAAGTGGTGTCCCTCAGGGGTCTGTACTGGGACCGGTACTGCTTAGTATCTTCATCAGTGACATGGTGGGATCAAGTGCACCCTCAGCAAATTCGCAGATGACGCCAAGCTGAGTGGTGCGATTGACACGCCTGAGGGGCAGGATGCCATTCAGAGGGGCCTGGACAAACTCGAGAATGGGCCCATGTGAACCTCATGAGGTTCAGTATGGCCAAGTGCAAGGTCCTGCACATGGGACGGGGCAACCCCCAGTATCAGTACAGGCTGGGGGATGAAGGGATTGAGAGCAGCTCAGTGGAGAAGGACTTGGGGGTACTGGTGGATGAAAAGATGGACATGAGCCAACAGTGTGCGCTCACAGCCCAGAAAGCCAACCATATCCTGGGCTGCATCAAAAGAAACATGGCCAGCAGGTCAAGGGAAGTGATTCTGCCCCTCTGCCCTGGTGAGATCCAACTGGAGTACTGCATCCAACTCCAGAGTTCTCGGCACAGGGAAGACATGGACCTGGTGGAGCAGGTCTAGAGGAGGGCCATGAAAATCATCAGAGGGCTGGAGCACCTCTCCTGTAAAGACAGGATTAGAGAGTTGGGGTTGTTCAGCCTGGAGAAGAGAAGGCTCCAGAGATCCTTCATTGTGGCCTTTCATTACTTAAAGGTGGCTTGTGAGAAAGATGGAGACAGACTTTTCAGTAGGACCTGTTGCGATAGGACAAAGGGTAATGGTTTTAAACTAAAAGAGGGTAGATTTAGGAAGATCCAAGGAAGAAATTTTTTTACGATGAGGATGGTGAAACACTGGAACAGGTTACCCAGAGAGGTGGTAGATGCTCCATCCCTGGAAACATTCAGGATCAGGTTGGACGGGGCTCTGAGCAACCTGATCTAACGGAAGTCTCTGCTCATTGCAGGGAGGTTGGACTAGATGACCTTCAAAGGTCCCTTCCAACCCAAACCGTTCTATGATTCTCTGACTCTTTTGTGGAGTAGGAGAGCCATATAACTTAGAGAAAGACATGTTACTTATGGTTAAGAAAATGTCTCAATTTCAAAAAAAAGTCTACTTGTTTTTAAGGTCTGATGTTACTTGGTCTTCCTGTCCTGAGAGCTGTAAGGAGGCAGGGTGTACTTCTATTCCATACATAACCCTTTCTCTCATTCAACAGTGCCAAAATTCTCACCCTTTACTCACTCCTTTAAAAAGTAAATAAAAGCTCAGTAATGTTTTAGAAAATAAGCATAACAAACACTAAGTTAAAGGGAAAAATACTGAAAAGTAAAAGAAAAAATGTCCCTTTGGAGTGCTAATGTGGTTTGCATTGAAAAAGGAAGTAATTTCGGATTAACAAGGAGGTAATGTTTCCCCACAAGGGTGGGTCGTAGATGATGAATAAATAATGTAATCAAATATTAAATTAACTTTATTTAAAAAACTTATTTGCATGTTACTTTGTAAAAAGCTTATTGATGTAGTATTTTGTTTACTGTTATTGTTCTGAGGCAATGCTGCAATAAATAGAGAAGGGGCGCAGTAATAGCATTCAGTCTTTCAACACAAATGCATATGTATTGATTATTTATTTTTCTAAAAATGCGTGAGCTTTTCTGCCTTTCTGCATCAGAATTTCTTCAGGAGTCACTTTTCTTATCGCAGTTGAATGCTTCTAAGAGGATGGGTTCGTAGAAAATTTCTGTTCTGCCTTTCTGTAGAGACATTCTCTTCATCGCTTTGTAGCACACCGAAGAGAAGCAGGAACGTCCAGTTCCTGACACGGGCCAGGAGAGAGGGTCATGCCGTGCCAGAGGAGAGGAGCGGCCGAGGGACAGGGGCTGCGCTTACTTTGTCCGGTACAGTGCTCCTCTGGGATTGTGGTCCATTACAGCAGCCCATTGACGGGGCCAAGGCTGGGGCAAAGGGTCAGCGGGATATAAATGGCCCCGCTCTCTCTTGCGCTCCCGCAGACAGTATTTAGCCTGGAGGCTTTCCGTTCACGGAACGGGGATTTAGCGTATTTTGGTAATACTGTTAGTCCCGCTTTTGTCTAATCTGCTGTGAAACTGGTACCTTCTGTGACAGGTTTCCAGCGGAAAGGGAAGAGGGGTGGTTGTATTTTTATTCTGCCTCTCAGTGTGCAGCATGGTAATATCATGGCTTTCTTCTGTGATTTAACTTTAATGCTTTTGCTATGTTTTAAAATTGCATGACTTCACGGAGTATGTCTCCTGAGCACTATACTTCATGGTCCTATGTGATACCAGGAAGGGTTCATTGATAAAACTTGAGAAGATTTAAAATGTTGCTTCTCTAAAGGAGCCCATTGCTTCTGATTAACATGAATTGATTTGATGGAAGTGTTTCTCTAGCTCACTGGCGGGTTACTTGTGTAGTAAATTAAAGACTGAGGTTGCAGGCCCAACAATAATTGAATTTATTTACTAGCTTGTGCTTCTCTTTATGAAGGTGAACGATGGTTTCCATTACAACCTGTTTGTGTAGCAATATAGAATACCTGCTTTGCAGAAGACAGTATCGTAAAGTACTCACTTGGATTGTCTTGTCTCTTGTTGCAGAGGTCATTGTATCCTGTGCTGCATAAACATAAACAAAAGAGCCAGAGCATATAATAAATCTGGTTTAAATAAAGCAATTAAAACTGGTAGTCATGGTAGACACATCATAGAGCAGAGTATCAACTGAAATTTTGTGGCAATGCTGAACAATTTAAAATGATTGATAAATCTGAAACTATGGCAGATATAATAAACACATCTCACTACTTGGAGATATTCAAAGCCCTTTATGCTCACAGAAAGCCAGGTCTAAATTGTACTGCAGAGATCAGTGAAATCCCTGATATTATACTGCAGAGTAGAAAACTGGAAGATGTGATATTAACATTTTAAAATGGGAGGCTTACGTAACTCATATAAGGAATAGAAAGCTAAGCAGTGGAATAAATTTTTGGAATAGTACTTTTTTTTTTTTTTTTTAAATGGTAATGTTTCCTGTGATTTCTTTGGAATTGTTGCCAAAGTGATGGTGGTGTGCGATACCTGAAAGATAACAGGACTGACGTGGTTCTGAAGGTATTGATGAAACACTCGGTTCCATTAGAAGAATCTGTATAGATGAGGAAAACATACTGGATTTTGTGTTAGGTGATATTTGTGATGCCCTTATTTCAAACATGAGCATTTCTACCTTGCAAATAGGAGGTAAACACCGCCCCGTTTTTCATGGCCAAAGTAATTGCCAATGACAGCTGTGAGGTGGATGTCCATTTTCTTGTCTTAGCATATTCTGCAAGCTAACACTTAACTCCACAGAACCCATGCTTACCTCTGGCTTGGCGCTATTAAGTAAGCTACAGGAGCAGAATAGCTAGAGTACACGGGTACTTCTTCAGGGTGCTGCAAAAGGGATAGAAAAGGGGTACATCTGGAAGTCGAAGTCCTATGTGTGGGGCTGGAGCCAACAGATTGCTTCATTTGTGGGTGAAGCATAGCTAAAGACTGTTTTGCTCCTGCAAAAATCAGGTGCCGTTGGGTATCAAAACCTGGGAACTGACTTGCTGGGCCAAAGTAAGGGAAAAACGGTGAGAAGGCTCAACACGACTATCCCAGAGAAGTGCTGGGAGCACTCCCAGGACTTCAGTATTTCACAGTATGGGGAAGCATCCATTAATAGCTTTGGGATCTAAACCAGACTGTACTTTCCAATGGGTATTTTGCAATATGTGGTCCACGTACCCCCAGTGGTAACAGCTGCATCTAATGAATGCCCTTACGACAGGCGTATTGCTGTGGAAACGAGAATGGTTGCAGACTACGTGATTTATAGAAATTATAGCTTTAATAAAGCATTTCTTGCTCTTTCAAGTTCTGATTTAATTAGAAAAGTGATCTGTACGGTGTAGATGCTATCTCCAGCAGTTACTGGAGCTGTCTATTAGCACAGCTGTTGGCTTGTTTCATCTTAACGCTGTCTGTGTTTTGAGTGCTAGGCAGATACTAATCTACTTGCCCAGTCTACTGGAGTTGCTACTTTAAGGGTGAACAAAACTTCATGGTATGGTCCGTGATTATATAATGCAGCAATATATGGACGGCCTGTCCAGAAGCGTGGCCACGGCTGTGTTAGAAGGCATCTAGAAAGGGAACAATTTCAAACTGTGGCTGAACCTACCTTGCACTCTGCCATTAAAATGGTTGTGGCTAGAAGGCGATGGTTTTTGAAACTAACTTACTCACTTTCAGAAAGTTTTGTTATTTTTGCTATAGTTAAAGCCATACTGGAAATAGGGCTTTGGATCCTCTGTGCTTCTCCGAAGCAATTTCTCCATCCAGATATCTGTATTTTAGGAGTATGACCGTGAGTATTGTTGTACCTTCCCCCTCTTTCTTACGGAGATGCAAAGGGTGACAAGGTCAGAAATTCTGGCTGTGATAGTATCTAAAAATAAATTTAAAATGTTGTAGCACAAGTTCGGTCTGATGGCACTAACATCTGTTACACTAATTCATAAGCCAAAGTGCCAACAGTTTGCTGCAGAAGTCAAGAGGGGGAGTACAAAACCAGCAATGTTTATACACACAGAGAGGAATGATACATATGTATGAAAATAAGACACAGTTGTAAATGGTGATACCTAATTTGAAAATATTTGTTTATCTCGATGCGAGATGCATAGCTCAATTTCAGAAATCATTTTAATAAAAGAAATGAAATAAATTAGACCCTAGATTCTATCTGACTTCTCTCTGTATGTGTCTCTGCTTAGAAGGATAAACAACATTTTAGAAATTCCCAAATTTGCCAGCTGCTGTGTTCTGAGGTTCACAAGTACTGCTATTCCCTCCTTTCTCCCTCCCTCAATATGTTGTGAATGTTTTAATGCAGAAATAGCTGTTAAACCGATCCTAAATAATACACTCTCCTGCTATCATTTCGGAAAGAAAACAAATCTCTCAAGTGCCGTCAGCGAAGAAGGTTAGAATAAATCTAAGAAATCAACTGTTGCGAGTAATGAAAGGAAGAATTACTGCCATAAGCTTAAGTGTGAGACCATTACAAATAATTATTGAGAAAAGCATAGTCTTACGAAGTATTTACACCCTCTCTGTCTGAGCAACTGTGGCCTCCTACAATTAATCATGTTTACTGTGAAGCCCAGATCAGTCATCTTCATGTCATATATAGACAGTATAGGTACGTTTCTATAGTGCTTAGGATCTAGCATAATAAACAGCATGTATATAGATACGTCTCATGAGTTACTCGGCTCATAAGTGTATACTACAGATCTATTTTTTAAATTGGTAATTTAATGTTTAGTATCACATTTACTTATCTGAAGAATTTTGATTTAGCAGAGTGATACAAAATACAAAACGCCATACAAATGTTAAGTTTCGCTTCGCAAAACACAGCAATTGCAATACACAGTTCAGTCACGATACGGAGGTGATCCCCATTGCTGGTCTCTCTGATATGCCCACGGTCACGATGCTGGGTGTCCCCAGTCACTGGGAAGGAAGACATGGGTTGAAGCAGCTCAAGCCCATTGCTTCACTTTGGAATTTATTTTTTTTTTCCTAAATGTTTTTATACTCTTGGGCTGAACCGTGTATACACACACCTCTGGCTAACCGAGGGAGATGTTCACACTCTTACTGAACTCGGGGAGAAAAAATTACACCGCCAGTTGACAGCACTCAACCTTGATAGCTGTTTACCTAAAGCAAAGGCCACCCTCTGGTCCCCTTTGTGTCAAGATCAAGTCAGCTTCCTTTGCAAGAGGGGTGGTCAGTCATAGCCTGCGTATTCCCAGAGCTTCAGGGGCTCATGCCTTTGCCCGTCTCCTCTAAGCCTTCTTCCATTTGCAGGGGTTTACTGGTTGGTCAGAAATGTGCAGGCTGCTTTGTGAAGCACTGACTGCTTCTTAGGTTTCTTTTAAATAATAGCAAAGACATAACCCCAGTGTCTGAATAACAATACTCTCTTCTTAATTTTTGAGCACATAATCTTTAACAAATTCTTCAGGATTTTAAATTTTACCAAGATATATATCACCTGTTGATGTCTCAGCATATGTACATACACAGGTAATGTATATTACACCATTGTTTCAGATTATTTTTTCAATTGGTTCATAAATGAACACGAGAAGCGTTCAATCCAGCCTAAAAGAACACATCCTAAACCAGTTCTGTTGTGCTCGCTGGTCTTTGCCAGCAGAAACTAGGAAAGTTTTTTTGCCAAGTCTCCTTCCTGTATTTATTTCAAGACGAACCCTGTGCTTTCAGTTCTTCACTATGTCTTATTTCAGGCACCATAGTCTTGAATTTGCCAAAGGAAGTGTTTAGAGGACAAAGCAGTGGTTAAACAGTTGCCTTTATTACCTGGGACACATGACCTTGAATCTCCTGCAAAGACTTCTTATAGAAAAGGAAATCTGCCTTCAGAAGCCTTGTAACAGTCACATCCCATTCCTTTGTACTTGGAGAGGTGTATGGATTCTCCATCCCTCTTTCTTTCTCTCAGGCAAAATGAAAGGCACTCTTGGATTTCCAGTGTGCTTCACTCTAGGTGGCAGATTCACACATTAGTTGAAGCATGCAAACGTGTCGCCTTACCCTCTATTGTTTTAAATACACAGTAAATTTCCAGGCTAACATAAATATACTTCTGGAAGAACCTTTCCCTTATGCAATGCATTATGGAAGGATTTGTTCATGACGGGACAAAAGGTCGTCAGCCCAGCTAATAATGATGCTAGCACCTAGTTCCTATGTCTACAGGAGGGCCTTTGGAATCATCTCAGGAAGCCCGTAAGAAGGCACGGTTGGTGAAGTTGCCTACCAAGTGCAGGTATAGCTATCCCTGCCTGGACACTGGAGTGTGTTCAAGCATCGCTACATTTGTTCTACCCCAGACTGGAACAAAAGATTCCTGTCTGAGAGAAGAGTCCCAGTTCAACAATGTGAAATTTTAATCAAAGCAAAAAAGAAGCAGTTAAATCAAACAGGCCTGAAAACCAGAAAGCTTTGTTTCAGTTTTTGAAGCCTTTTTTTGTGTAGTTTCATTCCCTGCAACTGGAAACGATCTATTCCCATGAAAGTTTTCGTTTACTTGAGTGAAGATCTTTTTAAAGAAAAAGGAGGTTATTTCCAGAATATACCTTTGGTACAGCTTTTTAATATACCTTTAAGCAGTAAATAAATTACAAATGCACTTCCATCTTTCAGAAATCTCATCTCAAATGCCACTGCAGCACAAATACCTGACTAGGAGGGAACAATTCTGCCTCAAAAAAGGGCTCTTTTTGAAGAAATTAAAGCAGAGAAAAAAAAAGTGGTGGATGCTTGCCACATATTCCTCAGAAATAACATCATGAAACCCACTAGAAAATAAAACTATGCTTAACAGTTCTTTCACAACTCATACACTGGTATCTCAGATGTTTTTTTAATAGGCATTATGTCATATTAAGGAGGTCAAAGAGCTCAGACAGATGAAAGTCAGTCTTTTGCTTAATTTATCTGATGACAGTTCAATGCTATGGTAAGTGACCAAAGCCCGTTCAGGACAAGTACTGACCTGTATATGTGATGTTAACGATGGACAGTGTATACCCAGATATACAAGACCCAAACAGAAAGTTCGCTGTTTAATACAGTGCACATAGGTATGTGTACATACAGCTGGATTACGTTAATTAGAAAACTAAAATGAATGTAAGGGAAAATGTTTTAAGAGGGAAATCTATTCAGAAAGTATTAAAAATGATTTGGTTGTGATATTGACACAAGAAAATGACAACAGAAAATGGGGAACAAATCAATATTTGTAGAGAAGTTAGCAAGGTATGTAAACAAAACCTTCCCATTTCTAAATTCAGAGGTGGTGAGATTTTAGAAAAATATAGGTATGATATGGTTGATGTAGTGCTCCGATACATTCCAAAGCAAGCAGACGTCATCTGGACCACACAATGTGGGGATCAAGATCTTTGAGCTCAGGATTTGTATCTAAATAGCACAATGCTTGGCTTTGTTATGATCAAGCTTCGTTAAATTGTAGCGTAACGTTTAAAAACTGGTGACATGTCAGAAATTTAAGTACAAAAATCATGTATTCCTATGAATAGATCAAATAATAGGAAGGAACCTCATGGTCAGTGAATCTCAAATGGTAGACTAGATGAAAGATGGTAACAATAAGGCCAATGAATATTAAATGAAAGAAATTATAGGAAGGAAAAAATGAAATTAGGAAATTACTTTTAAAAGGGTATCTAATAAGTTCAGTTTAATAGCCAGCTCTTTTTAAATAATATTACAGGCTTTTCAGCTTGCTCACATCCTAATGCAGCTTGGCCTTTTCCATTTTAATCTGTGCTTTGATTCACATTCAGATATTGTAGCCATCATGATAAGATTAACATAAATGTAAATAATATTCAAATTCAAGATGGTTTGGAGGATTTTGTTAATGATGAATATAATAATCTGAATCTTTCTTGCATCAGTGGTTTAGGAAATGACTTTTTTCAGTTTCTCTTATAACAAAAATCTCTTTGCCCTGTGTTTAGACGGAGTATCCTGAGTTTGGTACGCCTGGGTTACTACAGCAGTGTTTTTCCTAAAGTTTACATAGGGCAGGTGTGGTATGAGTCGGCTTGTAAATGACAATATGGGTTTATGAATTAAGGAAAATAAAGTCAGTGCAGAACTGTAACCTAGTCTGAAGACTGCTCTGAATTACCCTGGCGTATTTGCAATAAACTGTGTCTACTAAGTCTGAGCTGTAATTGGCACTTAAGAAACATTCACAATGTGCTCTCTCTTCGTGTATTAGGGGAGACCAAAGAGATACTGGGTCATTATGTAAAAATTGGTAATTAAGAGCAAGCAGTTTTCCAGTTAATTTACATGTTCATTATATATTGAATATTATTTAGTTTTCTCTGTCCTTTTTGTGTCTCATAAACTTGACCCAAGGGATCCTACACTGTTAAAAGACATATAAATGAGAAAATAAAATGTATATTTAACTGACTCATTGAACTTTTGTTGTGACTAATGACTCTTCCAGCAATCATTGCATAAGGGAAAACATTTCTTTTTAAGTAAATAATGTTCACTACCTTTTAGAGCTGCTGTCACTGAAAAAAAAAATAATGTACTGAAATGTCTACATTCTTTGATGCGCTCTCTGAGGGCATCTTGTAGCTTTAAATTGAAGTGATCAAATAGAAAGCAATATACCCTTCAAAATACTTTAACTGATTTGACTACAAAGAAACGTAAAGACATTCCATGCAGTTACGAGAAACCGATGGCAGGCTAAATTTCAGGAAGAAAAGGATTGATTCTGTTACCAAAATTGAAGCGAAGTTTTCCTTACGCGATTTACCAATTTCTAGGACTATTAATGAAACACCCAGCTTTGCAAAAAGAAAGAACCGTGTCACCTTTGCTCACTAGATGTTGCATGCTTACACCTTCATTCACTTAGATGTAGCATAAATCAAGGTTGAAAACTGTATGCGCTCAAAGATGAGGTATGGTTTCTCTGATAATCTGAGTTTCCCATGAGATTGATGACGTTCCGGTTGAAGCTGATGGGAGACTTGCCATTGATCTAAATGACAGATGCCTGTATATTTTGCAAATCAATTTGTGAATGGAGTTTGCTGCCGATTGGATTTTACTCTGATTTTTGAGGGATATTCTGTCCCTTTCGTTATAGCTGCAAAGGTTTATTCGATGTATTCCACTATGTATCCTTGTATCATTATTAGCGGCTTCTTTTAATTAATGTGATGATCAAGTTTTAATATTTCTCATGTACTGATTACTTCATTTACTAGCAGAATTCAGCCACTTCCAGACCTGACATTTTGCACAGCCTTGTATTTAATGCCGATGAAAGCTGCGAATAAGGAATGATTTAATAAACATTGTATACCAATAATATTTTATCCCTCAGTTCTCACAGAGGTGATTTTCAAGCAGGCTTGCAAAGAGAGACATAGTTTAAAAAATACCACAGAAATTTTTTACCTGTACGTTTTGGCTTCATGCTTTTTTTTTTTTTCCCCCATAAGCAAAGGAAAAAGAGAAAAGTTATTACTTCTCAGTCAACAAAGTAATATAGAAAAGACATACCAAATTCAAGAAACGTAATTTATGATTGACATGGACTTTTATCAGCTGTATACCAGTACTGTAATACATAGACTGCAAGATACAGTGGTGCGTCACATAGTGAAAATCAGGGTTTGAGCATAAAAACGGTGGTTTCCTTCCTGAATAGGTTTGGCAAAGTTTCATTTTTAAGCATTTTTAAGCAGTAATTCTTGTTCTCCAGTAGAAGAATAGAAACTGTTGCATTAAAAGGCAAACTAGAATGAGACACGAGATGAATTTGAATGTTTAGTATCTAACAGCAATAAAAATTTCCATTTTTACCTCTTATATGCAATGGTTTTGAGAAATCATTGAGTAAATACCTTGATCCTTTACACCAATCTGTATATTCATCGTCTGTTGCCAAGGATTTGGTATACTTTGCTGTCAGTAGGGTCGATCTAGTGTTTTCACATGTCAAAATATGGATTTTTGTTACACAGGGCTTTTGTGGGATCCATGCAGAGAGGTTCATTTACCTCAGCCTTAGAGCAATGTATAAAGCATTCTAATTCCTACATCTCTCTTCATATATACCTAGTTCGTTTTTTTTCCTCTCTCTTCATTTGTTTGAGTACATAATACATACAAGGGATATAGAGCACTATCAGCCTAGTAATCAAATAGACTTTTCATTGCTAAGGTAATTGCTTCCTGAGTGATGATCACAGACCTTCTGACTAGCCCTCTATCCCTCCGTCTGCATTACATTTCATTTCTTAGGAAGAATTACATGGTCTGGAGCGTTCTCAGAAGGCCAACGAATCTAGGCTGAGTGAAATTAAGAAACGGGCGTGTTTTAGATCTCAAGTGTGAAATCCGGACCTCATTTGAAGTCAATGACAACATTTCCGTTGAAGACAGTATTATTTTTTTTTTTTTTTAAAATTCTTTTGAGAAAAAAATATTTTACTAACGCTTCCCTCTCATGTAAATTAGCAGAGCTGCAGCTCTCAGATCTCTCCTGAGTTCTGTGCAAGGAAATACGAAGTTTGTCAAGCAAACAGATATCAAAATTTATAGGGTACTTTAAAAATTAAAACCAATGCCCCAAATTCTGCTTCAACGCTTCCAGTATTTACAGAGCAACCCAGAGTTCAGTTGAAAATTCTTACGGTGTGAATATGGATTCAGTAAGTGGGGAGTAACCTGGCTTAGGTTAAGGTTCCAGTGGTCTCGGGAAGGAACTCTTCATCCAACATGTTGCATTAATTTAGTTTACATATAGAGAAAAGTAGCATAGTGCCTGAATCAGAAAGAATTAGTTGTTCTCGTATTCTTAAATGCAGGTGGAAAAGCTAAACACTTCTTAGAGACTTGTTTTAATAGTGCAATCTCAGAATAGATATAAAAAACCCCTTAACCTTCTCATACGAAGATACTACAGTAACCTACAAGAAATCAAAGCAGCTTAGTTGCTTTTATTTAGCTAATTCAGTGTATGGATAATGAATGTATCGGACAAAACCCACTCAAACCAGTGGTACCTACAGTCTATAAATTTTACTTACTGTAATTGGCAGATGAGAAGTAAACACCTTAAAAATTAAATCTCTCATTTAAATTCAATGTAAGAATTAATTAAAGAAAAAGGAACCTTGTCACTTCTTCATGTCCTTCCCTCCTTCCCAGAGGTCTTTCTTTGCTATCTATAAATTACTTGTAGTATTCAAAGTTCCAGAGTTCAAAGATGATTTTAGTGACACAAATCAACACATTAGCACTGCCTTCAGTCTGAACCAAGATGGATGAGTATAGGGTAACGAAAAAGGTCTTGCCTGGTAAGTTCGGTCAGACCTACATTCAGATGATGTCTGCTGCCAGATGTTTCTAGCTAACGTGGGAGAAGCCAAAAAAACAGAAGGACAGTAAAGATTCAATGCTGTATATTAGTAGTACATAATCTGTTTCCCAGAACGCTTGTGATTTTACCTGTTGTTTGTGGAGGTAGACGGCTTTGTTGAGAAGGTAGCAAATAGAGGCCCAACCAGGCATGTTGCTGAGTACCTTGTATGATTTCCTCACGTAGGAACAACTGGAAGATTTCCAATGTATATAGTTTTCCAAAGCGTAGTGTTCAATGAAGGCTATGTTGAAATTGAGCTATATTTTTCTCTTTGTTCACATTCAAAGTGCGTACAAATTACTTGGAAAGAGCGTCTTTTGATTCTTAATATGTGTTGAAAAGACATTTAAAAGTTGAAAATAATACATTTTGAGAGTTCCAGAAGTTAGGAGCCCATGCTCCTTTACTGGAAGATTTGGGATTTTACAAAGTATAAAGGAGATTGAGTATGTGGAAGTTTCAAAGAATCACTCCTCTGTGTGACCAAGTGCTGGAGAACCTTAAGCCTTTGAGTTTTTCTACAGTAATAGCATTTCACTTTGTGCAAAAGGCAGAGTGTAACTCGCCACAATAGTAACTTTGTACAGTAATTTATATCTTCGTAAGGGAATTGCAAAGTAGATGCAGAATTCTGCAGCAAACTTGCTCATCTGCTTAGACCTCTCTTCTCAGCTTGGCTCACATGAGCATTACGTGGCAGAGAGCGCCATGAGAGTCGTCTGTGTCATTTCTTCTTCAGGGTGAGTGCAGGAAGGCGAGATTAGACTCTGGAGATGGTCAGCTGACATAGCGTGGAGTGGGACAAGCATAACTCCCAGCAGTCTGCAGATCTAATAGACTTAAAGCATTAAAAAAGAGGCAAGGAATAATACGGCCACCATGCCAATCTTAAAGTTGAAACGACATGGGAAGATTTGGAAGCTTTGGAAATACAGAGGCTTGAGGTAAAGTGTTCAGAGATGTGCTCGTAAATATTGAAGTGTTGTCACGATGTCCTTGGCATGAGTGCACTGAAATGTCAAGTAGGTGATTTCTGAACAAATTAAAAAAATAACAATGCAAAACCTGCAGCTGCGCTGTCTTTGGCTGAAGCATCCGAGCTTCCTTCGTATGAGTGTATTGCTTTGATCAGAAAAGATTGATTTTTGTTTGTTTGTTTGTTTGTTTGTTTATTCGCTAGTTTTCCAATCATTATTTTTAAAAACGGTTCCCTCTTTAAGGAGCAAGGACTGGCAGCATGTCAAAATCTCAGTATATTGTTATGCAGCTGGCATATGTACTAGGAAAAAAAAATAAATCAAATCTGTGATGCACTACTGCATGTCAGATATGCTTTTCAGAGATAAGAGAATCCCATTACAAATGCTGATTTTTCAAAATTATTATAAATCATGACCAATATTCACTGAATAGTAAAAATTCAATAACAGTGTACACCATTTCAATGATACTGCCTTCAGAATTGATGTGATGCTGAGTTACTGCCTGGCAGCCCTTCAGAGTAAGGATATTTTTAATATCTCAGGTCATGTAAAACTAAACAGGTTAACCTAAAACCCTGTGCACTATCATTTGTACAAACTGCCAATAACCATCACAAGGTAAGCACTTTTCTCCTGTGCTAAGGAATGCCACTAAGAGGATCATTTTTCTTCTCTTCTTGGATGAATCCAATTGTTTCACTCAATGGGGCTTCAATTCAGCTAACGGTGTTCTGTGCACTTGAAGATAAGGCATGACCAGCAGAAAAGCACAACACAGGTCTAATAAGAAATTCTTTAAATTCATGGGTTTTACTGTATTCCACACTTACTAAATAATCAAATCCACGTGTGTGTGTATATCCACACGCACACACACACATCAATCGCTGCCATCAAGAAATAAAAATACAGGTTAGAATTTGCTAAAAATTTGATGTTGCAATATTCCCACAAAGTGAATGTGAAGCATTAGGCCTTTTAAAGTCGCAGCACAGCATCTTCTCAAGAGAGAGTAAGATAGAAAGACCTTTAAACAAATACGGGACATGTCTCTGTGTTTCATGTATTCATCTATATGTTCCACGTTTTAATGATGCACATGTTTCGTAAGATAGGCATCAAATAAAGAACTTCGCATAGATATATATTAGAAAACTAAGTGTCTGAATTAAGCTTCCTACGATACTTTAAAACTTGTACCCATTTTTCAAGTTGTCAGCCTATCATATTCTGTATTTCTGTCCATCATTTATTAGCAGTGTGTGCATAACTCTACAGCTTTGGAGGAAGAGACTGTTCAGAGTAACGCGTGTTAACACGCGTAACACGTAACACTTTCCGATTGCTAGGAGGGGCTTACCTCTGCTCTGTTCACCACGTTCACATTTAAATGTTTGGAGAGCGGAGAAGTTGAGAGAGTGATGGGATGTCTGCGTCAGCTGGATTAGGACTGGGAGCCTATGCATCATGGCCAAGATTATTCCTAATGACCACCTGTCTATTCCCTAGCCATGGAGATCGGATGTGGCAAGCAATACAAAGGCTTTGGGAAGTACTAGAAAGACAGAGTAAATTCTCGGTCACGTAAGCTGTGAATTTTTCATGCCAGTGAGGCAGAAACACCTCACAACCCTTAGAGCCACTAAAATTATTACTGAAAACTATATGCATAGACCATATTGTTTCCAACCATAAGATAATCTGCCTTCAGATAGTGACTGTAGGAGGCCTAATTAAGTGAAGCACAGTGTCGTGTGAGACTACGTATCCAACTCTTGTCCAGATCATGTCATGTCTAATCTAATCTCTTGCCTAAACAAGCATGGACAGGCGGCTTTTCAGCAGCCTGAGTCTGGAATGGCTGGAGATGTGGGCTAATGTGCCATGTTAGAGATGAGGTGATCCTTACAGAGAGCCACCTGGAGAATTCCCTTGTGCATGCTTCAACTCATTGGGCTCTGAACAAGCTCACTATCCCTGGCCCAAAATGATTTTATGAGTTTGGGCTGCATTTCCCCATAGCTAATAAACCCTCGTAGGGCACAGTTTTCTGGGAACCAGCTGCAAGAGCTCATTGGGTCCAGAGCAGCCAGATCGAACAGACCAACTCTGCACTCAGTCCAGGGCGCCTGGCTGAACCCAAACTCTCTCTGGAAATACTCAAGCTATTGTCCTGTGCTCCCCAGTCCACTGTGATTCAGGGTTTTAATTTTCTGCTCCCCCACTACCCCATGCGATTACATGTTGCCCAGTGCCTGTTATTCTCTGCATGTGGAATGGCACAAGTGTGACTTCTCGGAAAGACTTCCCAGATTAACAGCTGTTCTCATTTATTTCTAATGCACGGGTTTAAACTCATGAATACTTCATTTAGCAATTGCACCTCTGCTATGAAATTTTGCCATGCATGCTGCAGGGAAAAAAGTCATTAAGGATCTCAACCAAGTTCTCTTGATGCATTTGTTTTCTCCTTTTTCTACCTCGAGTTGGCTAAGACCTTGGTTTATCAAAATCAGAAATGAAAGGGAAACTTATAAACTGCCTGTTTGTATAATGAGCCTGTAAATATGTTAGCATTCAATTTCATAGTCGAATTAGAGACTGAATTTCCTTTATTCGGCACTGAACTTCACTTACACTTTCCTAGCATCTATAATGAAAGAATAAAACTCCTTACAAGTCATGCATTTGTGTACTTGCTTGTCACCTTAGTTGCTGGGTTTGTGACAATTCTCACCCAAAATCCTCTTTTCTGGTCATTCTGCAATGTTTCTGAATCGGGGAGAGTATTGCCCTGAGGATTCAGCTGAGGATTCCTCTTGAATAAATTAATTTCCAGGTGATGTAATCCAAGATAGTCTTTTTCTTTCCTTGTACCTTCATGTTAAGTAAGACTAACCTTCATGCTAAGTAAGATTTAGCAGAAGCAGATGTCAGGAGTGTAAATGAAAACCGTTGCTCTCTTGAGATCTTGGACAGGAGACTTGGACCTCAGCAAAATTTTCAGTCAATTGCAAAATTTTGAATCAGTTACAAGAAGCATATGGCAAAAAGCCATTTCTGTCCTGACTGCACTTCTGTATGCTGAGAGTAGACTGCTGCGTGTTTATTGCTTCCTCAAAAAGAAAGGGAATTTTTGAGCTTGAGATTTTAGGAATACCTGAGGGGCAGGTCTCAGTTGTGCATTTATCTCTGCAAATATTGTAGCCCATTAAACTGATCACAAAATACTTTCAGGAATTGAAGTTTGACAACTAAAACGGTATATGCAAGGTCACAGTATCTATGTTACTTCATTTTAATTTTCCTTTTTCCTAAAACTCCAAATCAAAAGTGTGCCTAATGAGATTAGTTTTAATCACAGGGTAATTTCCACAGAAAACGTCAAAACTGGCAGAGCCCATGCTACTTCACATGAGAGGACTTTACTGGCATGACTGGTGTTTTTTAGGGATGGAGTAAATTCCCTGTCTCTCTCCTCCTGTGCAAGAGCAAATAGCAGTGCAGGGGAAGGCGGAGAACTGACAGGAGCTGCTTGGGTTCACTGGTGTCCCCCTAATTACCTTTAAGAGACACGGCTTTTGATGAATGCTCTGAATATTGAGTATTTGATTTCCTGTTTGCCTTTAAATTTTGACACAACGTAATCTTACGGAAGTGAAAACAAGTAGGATCTGAACTGGAGTTTTAATCATTCCAACATTTTTCCCATACCGAATCTCATTATTATTTCCCTTACAACTTCCCAACGTCCACCTTTTAGCGTGCGCAGTGACCTCCTACGACTTAGAACGTTGCCACCACCGGGGTACAGATCTGTCTCTGAAAAAATGACCTAACTCGGCAGATCTCACCTGTAGTCAGAAAGCGAAGCTGGTTTTGTGAGCCATCATTAACACCGTGGCTTTCCCGTCTCAGCTTCCAGGCATTTTCTGCTGCCTCTCCTCCCTTTGTATCCGCCTGAAAAAGTGCTCAGACAATTTGTTTGTAAATACACCAATTCATGGTAGCAGGAATCCAAGTAATACGTTCTGTCGCAGCACGAGGCCCTGAACTCATTCTCTCTTCACAGTATTTGGTAGCATAAAAGGCATTGGACTCTGATCTGCTTTGTTTTAAGAGTCTGATATTTTATGAGTTGGAGTTGGGCGGAATTCCAGTAAAAAATAGACTTCCCTTATAAAATTCTACAGTAAAAATCGACTTGAAGTTTTATGAATAACGTCGCTTTGGCTGTTACTCTAAGTTTTTCTAATAAGCCTTATGAGAATGTTCTAAAGAATTTACTAGAAACTGCTAACTTTATGCTTTTTAATATAGTCACAGAGTGCAGTAAACAAATACTGAAAATTACATAAAATTAATGACTTTTAAGCATACTGTAGAAACAGTATGGATGTATATGAAATTCCTGGGATTGATTCTTTGTAAGGTTCATGTCTATTATGATTTGCAACAGGAATCTTCATCATGGCTCATTTTCTTACAGTTCAGGGCATAGTCTAAGTTGACTGATGCCAAGAAATAAAAGTGAGGTAGCTTATTTAATTCATTCCAGTTTAAGTTATCAGAAGCTTCTCGCTATAGATGATTCAAGTTACTTTAGAATATCTAAATCAGCACTTTCTTCTCCTATTTCACCTTCTTTCTCTCTATTTTTCCTTTCTTTTCTAATACACCCATTTTCTCACTCCATTAGTGACAAGTTCTCACATATCACTTGGCTATTGAACTGAGTTCAGATGGGTCCAATTGCTCTTTTGAATCTTGTTGAATATTATCTGGAAACCCCAACGAGGCTAAATTCTCATCTTTTTATTTCTTGACAAATCGCATGAGAAAGTTCTGAAGAACTCACTGGAAATCAATAACTTCCGCAGACCTTTTTTTTCTGAAGGGAGTAGAAGAAAAAAGTTGCCTTTTAGCTTTCTCACTCGATGTCCTTCTTAGCAGTTTTGTCTAGCTATCACCTTAGCATGGGTGCAGGGCTAAGACAGTTTTTCTCTTGCTGAATTCCTCAGCTAAGGATAACTGAAGCGTCAGAGTCCTCCTTCAAACAGTTTGTCTTGTGGCAACACACCTGCCGTGTTCCCTGTGCCGTCTGCCGCTGCGATGCTAGACTGTCCTGGTTTTGCCCCGTGACGAGAGTCTTCTGGGCTGGTGAGAGCAGCTGTGTGGCTGTATTAAGCTGCGTATTGGAATCCCACTATTTTTGCCACACTGCCTGTATTGCAAGAATATTCTTGCTTCTGGAACTCCTGGTTCTTGGGGAGCAGCTTGCTCGGAAAGGAGACCCAAGCTATTTTGAGCCTTGAACAAAGACTGACATTAAAAAAAAAATAAATATATATATATATACAGAGCAGTTGCTAGCTTCTGGTTCATTATGCTTGTCAGAAAGCTGTTTGCAGTGTTTTTGAGTTCCATGACAAAAACCTTATCTCATTTGTTTCCTTCTTGCTCACTTTTTAAGGAATTGTGGTTATGGGATATGTAGGTTTTATTTCCGGTAAGAAATCTGGTGTGTAACTTTGTGTTGGATGAGGATATTTGCCACTTGACTGCAGATACCACTAAGCCGTTGGTGCATAATTGGTGAAGAAGAGACCTCGAGAAAAAGCATTGCTCCTGTTTCTCTTGCTTGTCACCTGCTCTGTTCACTCTATTGAAGAACAACAATTTAATAAAGAGGAAAAATCTCAATAGTTCTGAATAACTGTGCCCGTGCTAGCCTAATTTACTAGCTAATCCTTTTTTTTTTCTTTTGTTCTATAATGGATTTTTAAAGAAATATCTAGGCAGTTCCCAAGCATGAGTTTGGTGAAGATAAGAACCTTTCTTAGCTTCAAAGCATGAGCACAACAATTTCAAAAGGCAGTTTCAGAGCAAGCAGAGTAATTTTCAAGGTATGCTCGATAACTGCAGGAATATCTATTAGTCAGCCCCATTTTACTTCTGGGATGTATTCCTCCTGTGCACGTCGTTAAGGTGTTGAATTAAGTTTGCTTGTGGATCATAGCTGTAAGAATTGATTTTGGAAACAAAAGCTTACTCCTATTTATTCATCACCAGCTTTTGCCTTTATGCTGCTTTTCTCATCCTTCCTCATTCCCTTCCTTCCAGATGTGCCAGCCCAGACATCTGGAAAAGCTGCCCCTGAGCGGTAGGGACCTAGTGCAGTGCAGTGGCTTCTGCAGACCTGTGTTTCCAAAAAGGTGAAACTGGCTCTCAAAGATGTCCGTTCCCAAATGGATTATATCACACTCCTCAACACCATCAGCCATGGTCTGTATTCCTCACATGAAGTTAGGGAGGATTTTGGTGTGTAGAAATCGAACCCTTAATAGAACAGTTTCGTTGTTGTCACATGGAAGAATGATTTGCTATTTTAGAATTGGTTGGGGAGGAAGAGAATCAAAGTGTTCTGCAATTAATTTAGAAGCTCTTCCGAGGTTCACCTGGCAATGATTTAGAAGAAGAGTCATTTACAATGTAGGTAACACTAGTTCGCTGTGATTTTTTTGCTGATGTGGTCTTGTAATGTGGTCTTGTAAAAGAGCTCTCCTTCATTCCCAAAGAGGTTATTTCAGAGCAACATTTACATTTATGGTATCGATTAAATAAATAGATAGTTGCCAAATACATCTGGGTAATAGTTTCATAAATAATGGCTGCCACTCTATAATTCCCATATAATGCAGAGTGCATATTTGGTCTTTGAAAGAGGGAGCGATGGACTACAGGAACAAAGCCGCTAATAATTACAGTGGGAAAGAATGTAACATAACGCAGGCAGGTTTCTGCCCCTCTAGTAATGCTTTGCAAAGCTGAGATTTTCCAAGTCTTCCATGGCCATTATTGCTTCAGTCTTAACACGAAGGGTTCAATAAAATTTTACTCAAATCCTGCTTTTTGAATATTACAAGATGACATAATAACTATGGAGAGAGATTTCAAATTGTTATGTAAATTTCCCCAGCATTAGCTTTCAGAGTTTATTATTGCTTTATAATATTCATTGCTCTTAAGCTTCTTATTTATAGAGGCAGTGTGTGTATTTGGAATAACTGTGGTAAACGGAAAGATTAAGGTAATATTTCTTCTACAAAATCTCTTTATTTAGGAGCCAGTAAAAAGCTAGGGTTTGTAATTTCTTTTGTTATTTATTTGCTCATGTTTGTGTGTGTGTGCGTGTATTTTAATTTCCGTCAGTACTAGCGCTCGCAAGGCAGAATTGTTACGCTTGTCCCAGGCCATCAGGAATCCTTGGAAACTAATCCTGGCAATACATGTAAAATACTGCAGAGGTCCCTGTACATATCACAGAAAAATAGAATGTCACAGGGAGCTTTAAAAAAATATCCCCCATCCTTCCTTGCAATTTCACAACAGGATGAACCCATTTTTTGTGAAGAAATGTATTACACACCCTCTTGAAAATATGATATTCAATATTTTATTGAGTACATTTCCATAACATTTAGTAGCTAATATGTCAGTTCTGGATTGAACTTGCAAGACATATTTTAAAGTTGAACTTGCAATATTCGTGTGATGTCACCAGAACAAAACTTCTGTTCTTTCTCGCAGTTACGAATGATTCTAACTTCATTGCATTTCATGCTTATTTATTTCTGTGATTTGCAAGGTGTATTACGTCTGTATTTCCCCTTGACCAGCACAGTCTGTACACTCTAGAAAGTGCAACGAGAAAAAAGATAGTATTCGAAGCTATCAGTCATGTCAGAATGGGATACAGCGAGGGCAGATGTAGGATTATTGTGTTTTTTAAACTCTGTATATAAATCTTCAGTAAGTATAAAATGTTTTGTATGGTGATTTATAATTTTGAAGATATTGTACAAATATTAACTATCAATATTTGAATTAAATACGCATTTTAATACTCTTCTGTAACTTACAACTGTTTTCTGTTAGCTTTTTGATTTCTTTAAGGATAATATACATAGAGCTTATGTATTTTTTAAAAGTATAGCCAGTACGATGCAGGAGAGCACGGCTTTAGTCCATTCAGATGGCAAGTACAATTATATCTGCTTTCCCATTAGGCAAACATAGATGTGTGTATGTGTGTGTAAGTGTGCTTGTGTGTATAGCTGTGGCAGAGTAAGAGCAGGGCAGGGAAAGAAAGCCGAACTCGAAAGGGAATGCTAACTACCTGTTACTCTCGTTTAATTGGTCATCGGAGAAGCCTAATGATCTTGAGCAGTAACGCTCAAGTTCACTAAGCGAGTTTGCCAGCTTCTGGAGACAAGGCGGGTATCCCATGCGTTCTTTCTGAAATGGTATAAAATTGTTCAGATGCCCCTCAGAAAAACTGCTGTCATGAGCCTGTAGACACGCACAGGATTAAGTCACCCTTTTATGGAAAGTGTCTGGTACTGGGAAGTGCTGGGTCTGGAAGAGACAAAACCAAAATAAAGGTTTGCCACGTTGTCTTGCAATGCTTCATCGTGAATCTTTCCAATATTGTCCTGCAGAGACTCCCAGTTTCCTCATTCTTCTTACTCACGTCCTCCCTCTCTCCCTCCCTCCCTCCCTCCTCCTCTCTCTTCTTCCCTTTCTTCATTCCCTCCTTTTTCATTTCCTTCTTCCCTCCTCCCGTCTTTTCCTTTCTTTCTTCCTTTCTCCTTTTCCCCTTTGGAAAATGTCAGACATCATCAGGGAGGTTTTCCTTTGAATGTGCAATCTTCCAGAAGCACACAGGATTCTTTCAGCTCTGTGCTTGAAAGTATTACTGCCTTAAACATATTGTGTCCTGACATTAAAACTGATTACTTTTTTTTAAATCGGCAGCCTGTAAATGATTCTGTGATGCTATCTTTTGAGTAATGCATGAGAAGGAAGCTGTGATGTGCTATTCAAACATGAGTTCTTTCTAAGTCGGAGGCACTAGTGCTCAGGTAATAGATATTTTTATATGGGACAAATGCTATAACAATGGTTGTGTAGATAAAAATGTTCATACTAGCTGACCAAGAAAGACAAGAATTCTGTTATTTAATAACTATGACAAAGAATCATAAATACCACAAAGCATGCAGTGTAGTAAGGAAATTAAATAGAAAAGGAATGAGATAAGAAAAAGAACATATTTTCCTGTCGGTTCATATTTACTTAAATTTTTATCTCTGACCTCTCTATAAAGCAAGATTTTCGTTGCTCAGTCCCTGAAGAGATATGTTCTACTCTTTCAAATAAGAACAGAAGTAAATGAAGCAAACATGAACGCAACTGCTACAAATGTAGTGACAGCCAGTTGGCCCAGCTGTGGAAAGACATTTTGCCTTCATCTGCAGCACCAGAATACCAAGCAGCTAGGAGGCACGACAGGCCCTGGCTAACCCACGTATGCAAGGCTAATCGTACCTTTTGCACCCTTTAAGAAAGCTGGGGTTGTCATTAATCAGTCTTCAGGAAGCCTGGCGCGGTCACCCCCAAAAGCAGAATGAATTCTGTGATCTGGATGTAAAAATCCACGATTAAGTAAGGTATTATCTTAACGCAGCTCATTATGCAAGCTTGTCACACTTTGAACTAGTTCATTTCCTGTATAATTTCAAAAATGAAAAGGAGTTGGATAATTCTTCCTCAGAAACAAAGAAAAAAAGAATATTAATACAAAAAGTCATGATAATCTGTATTCTGTGGTCACTTTTAGACTTTTGGATTGACTTAGAATGACTGGTTTCCTCATGCTTCTGCTCTGCTTCCTCCTTTTTCCAACCATGCAGCATGAATTATAAGTTCCTTTTTTGTTTAGAAAAACTCTTGGAAGTATTTTTCAGTATGTTATGCAAACATTTTACTGAATTTCTGGGATTTGCAGCTATTTTAGTGTCACAAAAATGGGCAGTTTGTCAAAAAAAAACCAACAACCCAAAACAACCAGCAAACCATACAAGGATTCTCAGAACTTTACATTCATGGTAAATATTTTGGTCAGCTGTGTTCAGACTCCCAGATATCATTAGAAATTTGGAAGCAAATGTAGCCTTGGAAAAGTGGTGTCTGCAGGTCAGTTGTAAACTCCGCTTTTTGCAGCATATTTTGTTTTTTAAGATCCATTCTGGAAGCATTGGCAGTATCTTACACAGTCACAGAAGGAGTTGCAGTTTCAAGACAGATTAAGGAAAACCAAAGCGAATGCTAGAAACATAGGCTTGAAGTTATGTTGCTTTATTTTTCATACAGCACTTGTGAAGAGGCCTTCTCGGGTTTGATGGTCCATTGAAACTGTTGTTTCACAAAATCGGGAGAAAGGCCAGCCATGAGTTTTTCGCATGCCTGGTTACTTACTGAGTTTCTGGTTAGTAAAACCAGACTGGGAGTCTTCCAGAAAATTCATAAAAATACGTTCTTTTTGATCAAGGTGGAAATACTGTGCATGCTTCCAATATTCCTGCAAAATGCAGTAATACAGGAAATCAGAGGAGCTCTAAAATGAAATGGATATTAGTTAAAACAATGTAATCTCTTGCTAGGTTTCTCCTACTTCTAAGGGAGGAGTTGGATTAATTCTTATTTTGTCCAGATGTGGGTTCACCACACACTCTTCCTGAACACCTGCTTTCAGGCAGATGCTGCTAGCCAAGGCTGTGGCGTTGGTACGGTACCTGCAGTGGTTGTGTAAGGTCCTGCCTGGTATACTGTAGCTCTCGGGTTGTTTCCAGAACCAGGAGGAATCTACGTGGATATCCCCTAATTTTAATACTTGGTCATGAGTTAGGAAGCCAAAATGAAGAGTTCCGTTTTGCTTAACAACAGGAAATAAAGAACCCGATTTAAGACAAACGTTCTGAGGGGGGCCATCTCCATTCAGTTTCCGTCTTCGTATTTAATAATTCCGTAATTCTGCTAAAATGATTTAGCATAAAAATGTCTTGCATTCCTTTCTGCCTTTCATTTTGGATTAACATATGCCACTGCATTTTAGTTAGCTGTAGTTCGTGGTTTTTCTGTAGAACTCCCTAATGATAATATGTCTGTGTCTGTATGGGTGTGCTTTAATGCCGTTTTCTCATCAGCGTAGCGTGGTTTCATGCATTGTATCAACCTCGGTACATGTGGTCTCTTTATGCTACAGATCAAAAGAAAGAGAAAAGAATGGAAAGTTTATTTTCCAAAGTGTTAGTAAAAAGCTTAATTCCCCAGAATAATGGAGTCCAGGTAGCTGGCAGGCAGGCTTTCGAAACATCAGATCTCCCAAGCTGGTGCACTGTTTCAATTCAATAATTATCCTCATTCCCACTATGCAGCTACTCGGCAGCAAGTGGCGCATCCAGACTGCACCCCGTGATTAGAATGGCATTAAAAAAGGAGGTGGGAGAACTCTTCATTTACACACCAATTTTCTTTCTTGCAGTACAGACTCAAGTTCCTGTTGCTGGAAAGAAACAATTAGGAAATGAAATGGAAGACCTGTGTGGCCTTGTGATTCAGTACCACTCTGAAACCCAGATTCTAACAATACAGTGTAATAATCTGCCTGATGCAGTGAATGAAGTCTCAAGTCCTTAGTCCCTGGCAATGCTCTAATAAAATTAAAACAACAATGCAAGGCTCCTTTGGGCATGCTCCACTCTATTAGTATGCGGTGACATGTACTGACAAGGCATCTATAGCAAGTGCTGTTGGTTTCGTTTACAGACCTGCCAATAGCGGCTAGCCATCGCCTATGAAAAGCCATTATACACTGGCCCATAAAGCCACACAAAATTTTCATTATGTTTCACTTAAAAAGTGCTTGTTTTGCAGGATAGAGGCCGTGTCAATAAAATGGATTGGATGTCACTTAAACCAAGTGACGTGCTAATCTCCTGGAGGCCTTGTGTCCTTAATCTCTACAGGACACAAGTCAGTTGAGAAGCATGAGCTGTTCTCACAGGTAGCAACTATTGAGCTCTTTAATGTAAATTCAAAGGCAAAGCTTATCAGTGTGTTTCAGAAATTGCTTCAGCGTGGTTGCTGTCTATGGGAAAAAAATCCCCACACTTCCCCCAAAATCCCTGGGCAACTTCCAAGCTTTCACTGTGCCCGCGAGCACCTTTTAATTATAAAGAAATTGGTTTTGGTGATATGTGCCCTGTGACCAATTGGATTAGAGGCATTTCTTCTGGCTATTATTAAGCTAACTTGACTATTGCCCTTGTGTAGCTAAGCATGATCAAAATACAAAGTATGGGAGAGCATCTCAATTATGAACCATAGTGCAGTGCTCCCGCAGACTAAATTCTTCAGTTCATTTGAAAAAAGCTTCAATGACTAGTAATACTATAATGAAAGGGCAGATAATAGGCACAGGATCAAGGATACTGTAGCTCATCGGGATGAGTAACAAAGGCTATTGAAAGATTCAGGCTGGGGTTTTTAACATTTCAGTGGGCTGGTCATTACTGGACAACAGGTAGGGCCATAGGAAACCTGCAGACGATCTGTGACTCCTCAGAAGGATCTAAAGACGAAGCACTAAGGTCTCCTTGGAAGGACTGTAATAATCCGCTAAACATTGTAAAATAGTAACATGCATTTTCTGGTGTCTGTTCCTTCCCTATTTGTATTTATTCACTCTGCTAACTAACAGTTGCTAACCCATTTCCTAAGGGCTATAAATTAAAGCCAGTTACTTTTCTATTCGTTTGAGCCATAGCAAGTTTTTCACTAGAGAGCTGATCCATGAATCAAAACCAGTTCTTCAGAGCTTCTAAGTTAAAGTCAAAACGGAGGAGCAGAATGCTCATCTATATTTCTGACATTCTGATCTATCTCACTCTGAAATCATGAACTGAAACCAGTGTAAATGGATGGGCTCCATTTATTCTTCCATCGTCGTTTACTGAGAGCGGTGCAAAATGCAGCCTTTCTGGCTCTGTGTGACTATATTTGGTGTGAATTATAAGATAACAGGGAGCCAACTCTTCAAAGTATTTTTACTGCTCATACGTAGCATGAGGAGGGGAGAAACGGGAGAAAGAAAAGAACTTCTAAGAGATCTGAAATTTGTTCATCACAAAAGGAGAAGTTTTTTTTTTATAGAAGCAGGAGGTAATTGCAAATAGTAACATCAGAACATGCTCCAGCTAAAATAATTTACTATTGAAATGAAGTTTGTGAGGTATTAGAAGACAGCACCAGAGTAGATCCTCATTCTTCTGTGTGATAAGTCACCACCACGTGCTGACTGAGAAGATTTATTGACATTTAAACTGGACAGTATCACTGCTAGTATTACCTCGTTATATTATTTACACCACTGCAAATAATAGCCCTGGTGTGGAGATTTGATCAACTTCTCTGTGGAATTGAAGTTTTAAGGATTTTTACCATGTCCTTTTATTAAAAAAAAAAAAAAAAAAAAAAAAAGACAAATCTGTGCAATTATTTCCAAATTCTCTTTCCATGGAAGGAGAAGAGATGTCAGCCAGACCTCCCCACTCATCGCATACAGAACTGGGAGTTTGGGAGGTACAGCCACTTAACCGTCATTACTCCCATTCCTAAAAACCAAAAACTGTCTTCTAATTTCCATAATAAAATTGATCACAGTCAGTTTGTTCTCATCTATTTAGACCATGTTATTTTCCTTTAGTACAAATAAATGCTTCTTCTTCTAGTGTTTTTTTCTCTTGGGATATTCATAAGTACCACTCTTTGCCATTTTGCTAGATTAAAAAACCATGGCCGGAAAGATTCTTGTTTTAAGGTGCACTCCATATTCCTTTGATCACTCCAGTAGTCCCTCCCTTCATTAAATCCAGCTTTTTTTAAAAATTGTAAAGATGGAGCAGAATTAAAAGTTGAGGTCTTATCAGTGACTTAAATAACTGCATTGCCATTTGCCAATTTCTGCTGGAAATACCTTGTGTGATAGATCCTTGGATTACGTTTGTCTTTTGCATGACCACGTTAGAGAGTATCTAAAAATTAGTGGCATGCAGGGTAGCTGAGTTGTTCCCCTGTCCGTGGTGCACTATATACGCTTGTATTTTTCTGTGTCATTAGGAAAGAGAATAGAAAATAATTATTGTTAGTAGCCTGTAGTATGTAATTGCATTTTATACCTGTGCCCCATCCTCACTGCCATCCCTTTTTCCCTCCATGACATATACATATATCTCTCTGTTATTGATTCAGTTTGACATTGCATTATGAAGAGATGTAATTAATATCCAACATTTTTGTGTGCCAAGGGTAGCTGTAAAATTATTAAATGAGATTGATCCTGAAAGAAAATTTGGAGAACTCAGCTATTGATCTCATTCCAGAACAGCTGTTTGTTCAGGATGACCTGTCATCATCTGTTCTCTGGTGAGGTCATTTGGCGTTTGGTATTTCCTGTATTAATCCTCATCTTCTCCAATTTAAAGAACATGTTCTTGTTATATTAAACATTCTACTGAAATTAAGTAGTTTACCTCATGACATTCCGTTGGTTTAAAAATGTTGCTGATCTCTTATACCGGGCAGTGAATTACCAGCTATCCTGTAGACTAATGTTATGGTTCTCCTTTGTCTCATTTTATGTTAATTTTCATGTCTTTAGTTACTCCTGCCTTCAAAACAGTGATCCAACATTTCCTACACTGTAAACAAAGGAAGAAAGAAATCTGATTTTGCCATGAAGCCTCATTGAGAGGTCTTTTTTTCCCCCATGTGATTTTTACATCAAATGGGAGAGAGAAATTCCACCTTCTGTTTTTTCCTTTATTGGACTGTAGCAGGAAGGTAAGAGTGTAGGCCATTGGGGGTGGGATCCCCTCTTCCTCTTGAGCAGTTAGTTCATCTTTTACAAAGGTTTTATCATTGGCAGGAGAAGGGAGTAGGTCTCATAGCGGCAAATCCCAAGCCTTGATCACCAGACCGTCACTGACAGAGGAACGGCTGTATTTTTCGAACAAGTTCATCCACTTAATCTCTCATACCACATAGTAAAGTAATTGTACCATTAGCAACATCTCTTACTGAAGTAAAATGTGTATTCCTCCTCTTGCAGATGATACAGAAAGTGAATAATCCTTGCAGAGATACAAGTCACAGAGTTTCTTCTCCAATTCGATTAAGTAGGACTTGGTGAAAGTGTTCCCTTTGATGAGAACAAAGAGAGCTCTGCACTTTTTTTAGTCACATCGCCTTTCTGAGGCTGGTTGATCCATATCACTTCTGGGTATATGACAAAGATAGCGCGGAGTTAATGGCTCTGTGTAGCAAGGTGCTCTGTGCCAGAACTGTGCAGCTGTAATGAATTGGCTTAAACATTAGCAGTATAAAGTAATTTAAGATTAAATTTTACAGCTCATATTTTTACAGTGAGCATTACCCACTATTACAAGATACCTCCGTCTCATATTTCACACCATTTAGGACGAGCTCTCATTTTCGCTGTGAAATCCCCTCTTCTTGGCCCAAAGAGATGTCATATGTGAGAAGCTAAAAGCAAGGATAAATACATTTAGAAACTTGAACTAGAACTGTCTTCAGCTGAATATATTTTTAATCATCTTATTTGGCAACTGTTAAATTATCCAAATCGTATCCTGTTTCTAACATTCTGCGATTGCAACATGAAACAGTTCTTTCGCAAACATCTCAATGTTTCGTCATTCTTTTGGGATATCAGAAAAAAAGTATCTTAAAAATGTATCGTAATGCCACAGTTTTACAATCTTTGACTTTTACTTCCTTTTGAAGTAGTATGGTAGTAAGTAGCAAACGATAAAGTTGATCAATGTGAACTCAACAAAATGTATATGCTGACCATAAATCAATTTGAGCTGAGATTGTTTCGCTGCTTTTCTGTTTTCTCTGAAGCACCCAAGCCAAAATGTCCTGTCAATCAAAAATATGATTTTTCATAATACCAGGGTTTTATATAGTAGATTAGTTGAAAAAAACCACAGAATCTTATGTTTTAATGAACATTTCTTTCAGCAGGAAGATGGGTGTGGAAAAAGAGTCTGTCTTCACTAGCCATGTTTTTCAACCCCTGCATTTCCTTTTCAGTTCCATAATTTCTGTTTATGGATCTAACTAAAAAAAAAAAACGGAGCGAGGAACTGGTCCAGCTTAAATTGTGCTCAGAAAAGGGCTTCCTTCATGGACCTTCATGGGCTTGCTGGGACCTACAGATGGTTGTGTTAGTGTGGCACTGTGGGAGTTGGAAAGACCAGTAAGAAAGTGAGGCAAGAAGAAGGGCTGTTTAAGCCAGAACTGCTGCCGATTTACTCTTTTTCTTTTTTTTTTTTACTGCACCCTAAACTTAAATGCACGATGTTGCCAGAACAGTTACAAAATAATGCATTTAATTCTGAAGGATTTTTTTTTTTTTTTTCCTGGAGAGGAAAAGCAGTGTGAGAAAATAAGAAGTGAGAAGTCAAAACTTTTGAGAAGATTTTAAAAGTGCAGGTTTACTTTTCCTTAGGAGAGAAATTCTGGCACTGACATTTGTCTCCAGAGTGTTCAGATTTAACATACTTCTGCAGCCTTCAAACTGATGTTCAGCAATTGGAAAATACGTTCTGCTTTGAATGAAAATTGGTCATGAATGTTGCTGTTGGGTTGGATTTACTATCCTTCTACACCTGTTTTGTAGGCAGTAAAAACAAAAGCCAGACTGACAGGCCCTTAGTGTATTTGAACAGAGGGATGAGTAGAGAGAAATACCTTGAGGGGCAAATATTGAAAAACAAAAGCCTGCTTGGAAGAGAAAAATCTAGCAGAAAACGGATTTACAAAGTGGTGGCATAATCTGTTAATAGCTGTGCAAAGTTTAAAGTGATACGAGGTCAATATGCTATGAAGGTAAATTAGTACTAGGTACACGAAGCAATTACACAAATAATCATGCTACGGAAACCGCCGACATTTCAAACAGCGAGAGGAAAGCATTTACACACTGAAACTTTTCAGTGTCACCTTTGTGAGGACTACTCTGAAACTCTTCTTCTAAAGAATCACTTTAGATTAGGTTGTCTTTTTGCACGTGGCAGGCTTTTAATTTACATTTTTCCTCCCATTGGAACGGTATCTATCCCGGAGCGTCCAGACTGTCGCTCATCAGGAGGACGTTCGTACTCTTACCGCTCGCTCACGTAAAATCCCACTGTCGTTCTAGTGGTTTTATGGCCTCTCGGAAACTATTCTTTCCCTCTGATACTTGACAACAGTATTGCCTAACCATATGCTCCTAAAATTGTGCTTCCAGCCCCCTCCTCTTCCTTAACAAATGTATAAAGGAAATGGGCTCTTACGGGCTTCACTGTGAATAGGGGTCTTAAAATGCTCCAGAAGCAATAAAAAAAGCGATGGTATTTTTTGTGGGTTGAAACTAAGCTGAGTAAACGCTTCTTTTTTTCAGATGCTAGCAAATGCTTTTTTTTTTTTTTTTTTAATA
>VZTL01032668.1:0-16572 GCA_013400535.1 Scopus umbretta
TAATTATATGTGTTTGATTAAACTACATAGTATCCAGTAGCAGCAAATTTATTAGTTTTTTGAAGACAGTAGAATCTCAGAAGCATTATAAACTCATGAAAACACTAAACTTTTTTGTTGAGAGAAAAAGTGAGAAAAAGACATTTTTCTGAAATACTTCAGGCACATCTGGCAATAAAAAAACCCTTGCTAAACCATAAAATAACCCTCTGATTGGTGGTTGCCAGTCTGCTGGGTACTTCATTGTATCCATCCACTAATAGAGGCAGGAAGAAGTCATTGACAAAAATTTGTCTGAAGAAATACAGTAACAACACAGTCCTTGTTATTTTTTAAGATAAACTGGGTACAGAGTTATACATAGAATTTGAAATATATAATTATCCTTTCAGTTACCCATAGCAAAATGCCTTATGCTATGGTAAAGCACTTCCGCAGAAGGCTGTAAAGATACTGGCACATGGCGGGAGGACCTTTCCTTCCACATCTTCAGGAGGAAAGGTAACTGCCTGGCAGTTTTGCAGACAAATCTTCTATCCTTAATAGCACAGTCTGTACAAGGAAGACATAAAGTCTCCACACCACTAGTTTTGCACCCTTTGAATTTCGCACAGGTGTGCACACCCCTGTACCAGGCTAGCTCATTGGATTTGTGTGGGAGGCATAGAAGGTCTGGAGGCATGGCTCTGCATCCAGGTAGATGTGGGAAGCCCCTTTTTAGTATGAAACAGTGGTTCCTCACTCTGATCACAACAAATGCCCCAGACATAGAATACTGACCTTCCTGAGTTCTTCACCTAGATTCTCCCATTAGCAAAGCAAAATGAAAGGAAAGAAGGAGAGTGTGCCAACTAACAGTGGGGATGTATTGCATGTTACCCACAAACCTAGCAAGTTTCTTCAGGGGCTATACTCTTAAGCACAGTTACTTTAACTGCAATCATTTGCTAATAATGCTTAGTCTTTAACAACAGCTAGTACTGACTGATATTTACAGCACTCACATAAGTTTCTATAAAATTTTGTTTCCAATTGTAATGATTTAAAATATGATGTGCTTATACAGGAGCTTGAAAAGCACAAATCCTGTTGCCAGTTACCAGAAAGATTTTCAAACCTTTTCAACACAGGTACATGGTTCATTTAGTCAGGCTAAATATGGAGGCAGCCTATGTTTTTAACTCACATTGAATAGAAGGATTGCTTTAGAAGGAAGGAGACTATGAAGACATCTCTACATAGCAAAGACTGAAGCTGTCATGCACATTCCATCAGTACAGCAGACAAGAGGTAGGATATGAGCTGATGTCATGAGCAGTTATGAGGACTGAAGACTGTGGGAAACTCCTAAGGCTGAATTTACACTTGAAATCTTTTAAATAGAGTTACTGAAAAAGAATATATATAAAGGGACTTTATACATATGATGCTAGTCATTGACCTAAGGATGTGGCTCAGCTACCTGACTAGGACATAGATCTTGGTGGGATCTCGGCGAATCTTTCTGGACTCAACAATCAACTAGCCCACTGGAGCGCAGGAGCTACTTCTGAAGCCAAGCTAGAAGAAAACGTAGCAACATAGGGAGATACCTCTCTGTATCACCAAAAAGTCAGCATTTTCTGAAGGCCTACACTCTAATGTGCAATAAACTTTCTTCTTTGTTTTTGTTTTTGGTTTTGGTTTTTGGTTTTGGTTTTGGTTTTTTAACCTTAACAGCTGCCCAGTGTTAAGAGGCTGTTTGCCAAACCTTGGGCAAACTTTTTCCTGGTAGGTGGAGAACTACTGTACATTGTCCTGCCATCACCGTGGCAAACATACCACCCAAACGCTGGCACTACAGAAGAAGAAGAAGAAGAAGAAAGAAGGAGAATAGGAGGAGGAAGCATGCCCTTTCACTGCAGGGGTTTCTGATAATGCAAAGCACTCATTGGGCAGATGAGGCAGCCTTTGGAAAATAGTGGCTACCATTGACTGAGCAGATGGCCGTGCGATGGGAAGAAGGTCTCACATGTACACAACCATTCAGATTTATGTCAGTGTACCTAGATATTTTAAGCAGAAGGATGGAATGGAAGATTAGTTCTGTGACATTTCTAACGTAGGGTGAGTTACAATATTAGAAAAAGCTGTGGGCAGAAGCAAGACTAGATATGCAGAGAGAAATAAATTTGTATGAGCAGTAGTCACAAAGCTTTAAGTCAGCTGCTAGAGATTTCAGTTTCTCTGGTAGTTTGGGATATAAGTATTTGCCTTTAAACGCTCTGCTTAGCTATCAGGTAACAGGATACTGAGATCTTTCCTAACATGAGTGTTAGCCTCCCAGCCATGCCACAGTCTCCTGCCCTTCCATCCCCTTAGGGCAAGACACATCTTCAAGACTACAGGAAGGCACAGGTCTCTGAGGGTACCTGATGACTGTGCTCTACTAGCATATGCTGAGAGATTCGCCCCATGCTTCCCTGGTATCTGCACAACAGCACACCTGCTCAGGGGAACAGCAATCCTGCATGAAAGAAACACTGGCAGCCTTGTTCTGAATGAGAAAAAGGCCCTATATTTAGACACTGTCAGAATCTAACACCAAAAATGTGTCAAAAACATACGCTGTTGTGAAAAACAGAAAGGCACTCTTCTATGCTTTCATACTTCTGCAGTTGGTAATTTTTATACCAGTAAGTAATCATGTATAGAGCTTTACAGTGAATCAATATTTCCCCCAAAGGGTTTTTTCTCATTAAAGAATGCATGTTCTAATCCAGACAGGAAACTCTAAGTAAGGATTGATTGAATGGAAATGGAACGGAAAATCTAAAAACACGTCTTCTTCGGGGTTCAACTACAAATAAGCCTTGACCCTTCGGCTGTAAATTTATCATCACAAATTGCTCCAGAAGACAAATAAAAAACAGCTTCTGAACTAGTACAAATGATGATGGATATGACTGTCAATAGGTTTGCATTTCTCTTGGAAATAGGTGGTTCACTTCTTCAGTAATGGGTGAGAAGGGAACACAGTTCTCCCAAGAATGCTTCCACTTTTGGCAGACACCTAGCTCTTTCCTATTTCCTCTGGTACAATAACTGGCTTGTGTAGTATAAAAATACTTTAGATGTCCCTATATATGCAGACTTTAACATTTCTTAACTGGCGGATGTTAGCCTACTCTTTCAATGAACTGCCTTACCTTGTTTGAACACAGGGCTCAGGTGTGCACAACTGTAATAACAAAGGGATTTAGGAGGCACACACATCTATTTTGTGCATGAGATCGGTACCTCCCAGAAATTACTTCTATGATTTATATACTTTGATTTCTTAATTAACACATTCTTTTTAGTATAATTCAATGCTATTTTGACAACGTATGATGTTTACAATGTATTGCTTGTCTATTTTGTTCTTTGAACTTAATGCTTGGACTTTCAATAACAGGAACACTGCTAAAATTATGCTATTAAACTATTTTGGTAAAAGAGGTAACCTTCATAAGCTCTTGATTTAATTATCATAGTAGAGTTATAAAAAAAAATCTTCATCAGAGGCTGCAGGGAAATAAGACTTTATATGCCTGTACCTTTATATATTTTGATTCACTGCACCAAACAGAAACAGTGTTTGTTTAGCTTCCAGAGTACAAAATAATAAAAAGAAAGGTCACGTTTTAAAATTTTCACTGCATGACTGTGAGTCACTGCATATTTGCTAGACGTCTAGCTTTAATCATGTAAATCCTTTTACAGTGAATTTCCTGAAGATTTTCATAAAGCTTTCAGTCATAAGTAAAGCAAGACTGACTTCCAGAGGGATTCTGGGATCAACTATAAAACAAAGTGCCTAGGATTGACTAATTAATACTGAAAGGCTGTGAAACTTTTTCATCTAAATAAATTCATCCTAAGTCTAACCCACTGCCAGTAGAAAAATCAGCTTCTAAACAAATGAGGGCAACTGTATTGTTCTATTTCACACGTCTCTTGCATTGAGTTGCTTAAATGATAAAAAAGAATCAATCTGCCCTAACATGACAAAATTATTTATATATACATAATTTTATTTATAGTTATTATATATGCATGTCTGTATTTTTTATATATACACAGTCCTTGAAATCCTATATATTGACTTCAAGCATGCACAAATATACAGTGCCACTGTTACTAAGAATGTTTATCAAGACCCCTTAAGTCTAAAAAACCCACTCATTTTTTATTTCTGAATTGCAGTATGTAAATATTTGTAACTATTTTAAAGTTTCAGTGGGCAGCTGTATATATATATCTATTAATAAACTGACAAATATGAATAGATATAAAAAGATTTGCCAACACTCTGAAAAAGATGGAAATAGGTTATTCCTTTTTCTCCCACAGAGATCAGAAAACCTATAAAGTCCTTCTTCAGTAGCTAGAGATTCATATAAACAAAAAGGCCTTGGAGAAGATATGAACACTTGTTGAATGCCTCCAAATCTTGTTGATGACGAGGCACAGAGAGAGCACAGCATTTGCAAAAGAAAATATTCTTATGCGCCACCGACAGAAGGTAAAACAATACTAAGCAATACTTTCCATGTCTGTTAACACATCTCTGAAGTATGATGAAGATTTCATGTGACTATTGTCGGTTGCTGGGAAAAAAAAGATATCTGAAGAAAAGCTGTGCAACAACATGCAGTATTTTCACTGTATTTCAGGGTATAGTTTCCCTCTTTTGATAGAATGTATTTTCACTTGATTTTACTAGAATAAACTGGGTATTTTCTACTTCTCTTTCAGAGTTGCAGACAGGGGTAGTTATAGAAATCTCCACACAACATGAGAATATGGGGCATCTTTACGGTAAGGAAACAATTTAAAAGTCTATCCCATAAGCCTCCATAAGAAAAAGAACAATCCATTCAATTTAGGATACATCTATGATTCTCACTAGATATTAACAATGGTTTTACGTTTGTCCCCTGTGAAAGCATTCTGGCAGCATCTCACAATCAAATCATACGGTAATGATTCAGAACCCCTTAAAGGAAAAAGGCCAAGGATTCAGCTAGGGGAAGAAGAATATATTTTATCTTATCCTGAAAAGCAATTTCTTAAGTCAACTCTAAGGTCTCATTTCTTGCTAGTAAGGGGGAAAGATACCACTGGGAAGCAAATTTTGCTTCTGACAATTTTCTAATCTCCATCTCAACTGGGGCTGAAAACAACACATCTTCAAAGAAAATACCTTTTTCTTATTGCTTACTCGTATGTGGATGAAATAAGATTGCCAACATCACGCTCAAAAATATTCATACAGTACAGATGCTAAATGGACTGGGTTTTCACAAGATTCCACAAAAATCCCATATCAGTAGCTTTGCATGTACAATATTTCTTATGTTCTTATTTTATGGAAGTATGTTTTTGCATGCAAAACATCAGAAATGCTAGAACCAGAAGTGCACACACGGGACAATGATTTATTCTATTATTTTAAATGTAAACACATTCTGCATTACACCTCAATTTTGTATATATGTCAAAAGTTTTCTTTAAAAATGCTACATTTGGAAAAAACTTTAGTTCTATACCTTTTAGGTTTAATTTTAAAAATATATAATAGAGGGTGAATGCAATTACTGCAGTGTGATATTAATCACTGTGAACCACTTAAGAGTATGCACTGCAGTATCACAGATGAATTGTTTCATTTTCACTGTTGTGTACTTTAATTCAGCGAACACTTTCCAGACCGTTTTGATTGCTACCTTGAATACCCACTAAGATATATTTCCCTTTAAAGCACCATGCAGATTAGTTCTAGCGGCTTATGTTCTGCATCAGAATTCCTTTAACACAAACATGCAAAAGCTTCTGCAGCCAAAACATTATGTTTCAATAGTTGAAAATCATGATTAGACATATGAAACCATAAATATGGACACTCTAAACATATCTAGTTATTCAAGAATTTATACTACCCCAGTCATTAAGTAGAACTGCTTGATGAAGAGTATTATTAAAGCACAGACCCAGAAGATGGAAGATCTAACAGGTGCTTTTCCACTATGCTGAATATAAACCTATGCTAAGTATCTGAAATGCTATATGGCTGTGCTTTCAAAATTTGGAAGTGTTATTTAGGAAGGACCTGTCACTGTTAAAACTGAAAATTCAAAACACAGAGGGAGGGAGAGGGAGTCCTTTTTTATATCAATGCTGTATATACCTCTGGTCTTCACCGGAGTCCAGCAATTAAAATACATAATTTTCCTGAATCTTCATCAATCTTTAACTTTCTTATGCTTAAACTATAGATACTTGTGTTGACAGTAAAAGTGCCCAAAAAGTGACCTCCAATGTGCAGAACAGAGGAATAAAGCAAGAGACGTCCTGGGTTGGATTTAAAGCATGAAAAAATCTCTGGTAGATCTTCTTGCAGCATAAAGGCCACACAGAATCCCAGCAGAGCTGCCCTGGGGGGTTGGGGGCACCATCAGACCCTAATGGTCCTGACCAGCCTTGCTTGGGACCCCTCCCCACAACCCCTGCCCAAAAGCCCCAAGGTCAGTGTCAGCTCAGGATGGACAGCCACGGGTCTCAGCTTGTGACCCCTGCACCGAGCAGCCCTGCTCTTCCAGCTCATTGAGGATTCATATAATGTTTCTGTTTACTTAGTGCTCTCTGCTTATTTTATGACTATAAAATTAATTTACCAAAGGTTCGAAATGACAGAAAGATACATCTTTGACAATCAGTATTTCAAGTTTTCTCTTCCAGAGTGGGCCTGCTTCATGTGCAGTTTATTTATCCAATACAACTATTGCTGTAACAAATCAATGGTTACAGAACAGTCTCAAATCCAGGGGTAATCTACACTACATAAATAACAGTATTTTAAGTAGTCTCAACCTTGTTTCAACTTGAAAAGTCCACTGCATCTAACTCTACAGGCTGTGCATCAATTCTACTTCTTCTGATGTCTCCCACATAACTTACTACTCTTTCTGCCTATCATTGAGCAACCTGAATTGCAATTCATAATGCTGATCTAAAAAATACTTTCATAAATATTGCTCACTTAAGCTCACAACATATACCAGACCAAGTCTAACATGAACAAAACCTATCTTGTATGTCACTGTGTCCAGGATATCCTCCACAACTCTGATCCTACAAAACATCCATATATCATATGAACTCTGAGCTTACAAACAATTTACTGTTTTTTATAAAACATTTTTAGGTATGCGTTCTATAAGAAATCTTCAGTTCTCCCTGCCTGCTGTGGCATGCACTGTGTGCTGCACAACCTTCTTCGAAAACTATTACAAGTTACTATTACAAGCCTGGTCCTGCACTTGGGTCACAACAACCCCATGCAACGCTACAGGCTTGGGGAAGAGTGGCTGGAAAGATGCCCAGCAGAAAAGGACTTGGGGGTGCTGGTTGACAGCCAGCTGAACATGAGCCAGCAGTGTGCCCAGGTGGCCAAGAAGGCCAACAGCATCCTGGCTTGTATCAGGAATAGTGTGGCCAGCAGGAGCAGGGAAGTGATCGTGCCCTTGTACTCGGCACTGGTGAGGCCGCACCTCGAATACTGTGTTCAGTTTTGGGCCCCTCACTACAAGAAGGACATTGAGGTGCTGGAGCATGTCCAGAGAAGGGCAACCAAGCTGGTGAAGGGTCTGGAAAACGAGTCTCACGAGGAGCAGCTGAGGGAACTGGGGTTGTTTAGTTTGGAGAAGAGGTGGCTCAGGGGAGACCTTATCGCTCTCTACAACTTCCTGAAAGGAGGGAGTAGAGAGGTGAGTGCTGGTCTCTTCTCCCAAGTAATTAGCAATAGGATGCAAGGAAATGGCCTCAAGTTGCACCAGGGGAGGTTTAGATTGGATATTAGGAAAAATTTCCTTACTGAAAGAAAAGCATTGCAACAGAGAGGTGGTAGAGTGACCATCCCTGGAGGTGTTCAAAACAAGTGTAGATGTTGCACTTCAGGACATGGTTTAGTAGGCACAATGGTGTTGGGCTGAAGGTTGGACTAGATGATCTTTTCCAGCCTTAATGATTCTATTATTCTAAGTGCCTCACAAAAGACCACGATTCAAAGGTAGCATCTGCTGACCTGGGCAAAGTTGCCTTTCTGTCCCTTCAAAATTTCTACTCTAATTCCTGCCATAATTGTGCTCATTTTGCAAATTGAAAATGTATTTTCTGATTTGTCTATTCTGCCTACCCAGCTAGACACCTTTGACAGCAGCAGACCTCCACTCCAGCAGCTTTACAGAGCAGTTGGGTCTGGTGGAAGAGCACTGCTATTAGGTGTTGTGTAAGTCTCACCTCTGTCAATAATTTCCTGGACACCCTCAAGCAAATTACTTAAATCCTCTACATCTTTATTTCCTCTTCAATAAAATCAAAAGCTTGATACTTTGCATTAAATAGTGCTTTGTATTAAAGCTTGTAAATAAACATCACTTTGTAGAGGGTGAAGATCTATTAACAATGAGCATTCCATAGGAACTAGGTGGTATTATTATTATTATTATTATTATTATTAATAATAATAATAATAATAATAATCCTACAGTAAAGTGAGCCAGACTTCGTTGCTTTCTTAATGCTGTTGAAGTGCTGTAAGAGAAACAGGTTCAATGCATCTGCCAGTGCAACTTGATTTCATACCAGGCCCTTGTAAAGCTCATTAATTCCGACATTTTTTATCATGCCTGAGTGTTGTTAAGGATGACACTCACCTAGGAACAGGACCATACTGGCAACTGCCTTCGTAGTTTCTGTCTCTGACCCAAGAAAAGGCTTTGGGTAGATCCAAAACACTTTGCTAATATGTTTTTAACAGTTTATTGTGGTGTTTGCAGTGCAGCTTCACGCTTAATTATTTCCTTTCAGAAGACGACTTTGTGCAGTTTATCCACCTGGCCTTTTCTCTTCATTCCTGCTCAGACTTCAGAAAAAAGTAAGTAAAAATGAATGAACCTGTAGCATCTGCACTCAACGTGTGGTGACAAAACATGGCCCCTATGTTCAAGGGCAAAGGCAGTGCTACTGAAACATTCAAATTTCTCAGGAAGTTAAGGGTACTTTTAGAATGTCTGGTGGTTAAAGCAAACAGCTTGTCTATAACAGACAATTCTGTTTCTGATAAGTACTTCATCAGCGGTATGCAGTATCAAATGTCAGTCAGGATGATGATGTCCAACGAGACATGAACTTTCTTGTATAATTCCTACGCTAATAAGAGCCAAAAATGGGAATAAAGGCATGTTAGTACAATGACATATCCAGAAAGAAGGAAATGGTGTTGAGCAATTTAAGATAATACCTTAAGATAAGATACCTCTCTTTCAGTCTTGTCCTTAGTATTTAAGGTATTTGGTAAACTTACGTCTCTAATTTCAAGATTTCTTCTGAGATAACAAAAAAAGACAAAAATCCCTGTATCAGCAAATATAGTGTGATGGTGCTGTGGAAAAAAAGCCTAGACACCTTTTTCTGTTTACCTCACATTATTTCCTTTGTGTCTCCCTACATTCTATTTATTTTTACCTTTTATCTTTTTGCTTGCCATTCCTGTCTAATTTCAAAGGGCCTTTTTTAGTCTTTAAACTTTTAGCTGTGACTTGGTGTCATGGTTTAACCCCAGTCAGCAACTAAGCATCACACAGNGTCTGAGTCAACCTTTTGAGACAGAAATTTTTCCTGGCCCTACAAAAAACCTACCTGAAAAATCTAGGGGAATATCTATCACTTATTAAACAAGCATTCTAGATTACCCTTATGAAATTGTGCCCAATCCCCCTTCTGAAAACAAGTGATGACTGGAGATGCGGTTGCACCGAGTACCATCATTATTCCCATCACAACTCAAATGGACAGGCTCTGCCTCAGACCTGCCTGGAGCAGCCAAAGGTACAGCTGCATCGCATTTTATCATAAATATATAGAATCAAATGAAATATGAATATTGCATGACTACGTAGAACTGCAGAGAAGCAATACTGAACCCCTCTTCCTCTATGACTACGGAATTCATTTCATTGCTTAGAGGAGTAAATCACCCTGAAAGAGTGTCAGTAGCTGGGAAGGCTGGCTGTCTCTGGCACTATCCCAGGGCAGATCTGCATTTTTCCTATTGCAAGCAACAAGAAAATTTAATGTTGATATTTTGTGCATTCACTTCAGCTTTCTACAATAAAATGAAGCCAGGCTGCAGCACAAGCAGTGTGTTAATGGAGACAAGGTTCCTCAATGGGTTATGGGGCTAGGGGACAAAGGAGTGCCCTATCACTGGGACAAAGGAGTGCCTTGTCTCCAGCAGCAAAGAAAGGTATGGGTTTTCCCTGAAGATCTCAGTTCATCTGTATGTTATCTTTATGCTTGTGGAGGCAGATATTTACATTGGGCACTGGGCATTCTTACTGTAACCATTATTTGAAGACAAGCAAAGAAACCAACGATCTGATTTCCAAGGAAAAATAGAGGAGGAATTCTGACTGAATGCAATTTCACCTCCTAAACCTACCAGCCAAATTCATTTGTGGATTTTAAAACTAAATAACTAGAAGGACTCTATAATTTTTGCTTTAAAAAAACAGAGTTCTGACTTTAACTGTTCAAATCAACATTAACAGTGCCCAAATTGTGTCACTCATGAAATAACCCTAGGTGTGGAAATTATGCCAAAGTTTCCAAGGCATTTTGCAAACACTCCAAATGTACTGCAGACCAGACATTCATGTTGAGAGTTGAATCCTTCAGCATCAAAATCATTACGTGCTTTGCTTTACATGAAAGGTGTGCAAATGTACAGTAATAGTACTTGATTAATGTAATTAGAATAATATTATAATTAAAGACTCTACTGGATTATTTTTGCTCATAGGATATGATTTAATTTCTGTGAGAAATGCTCCTTTCATATTAGTGGGCTGTACAACAGACCCACAGTGTTTCAGATCCATGGAGCTCAAGACATTTTCAACAGGCAGCAGTATCGTTCTTTCATAGTGCAAACAACAGTGAAAGAAAATGCGAAGGATACTAACTGATTGCAAAGGAATATGGCATACTAGGAGGGATTAATTGCTAAAAGCAGTGCTGTCTTTGTCACTTCTCTCTCTCCCCTAACCTGCATGCACACAGCTTTAAAAACCACGGTGATAAGCCAGTTTTGTAAGTCTCTGAGCTCTGGCTAATACTGTTTGGGTACCTGGGCTGCGGAAAGCAGACTCTGAACTAAAGGATTGGTATTCAATCCCGTTATCACCATATGGCTGAAACACACAACCCACTTCTTAAACATGTAAACCTCATTACAAACAGGATGCTTTGGGACTGTGTTCCTCATTATTAGAATCACATGCACAAAATCCTACAGAGTATGTTTTTACTCAGGCCAAGTCAAACTCTCAGTGATTAACCATTAACACTACTGCAACTTTACTGACAGAAGCAGTATTTAAATCTGATTAAAAAAACCACAACCAAACAAAAACACATTGCACAAATTTGTCTATAACAAAGGAAGATAAATTTAGCATCAATCAAAAAGAGAAACTAAAAAGCCTTGCTGTGATGCAATATTCTTTTTTTTTTAACTTGTAGATGGTAAATTTTACTTTATGTCTATTTAAAGGAGTAAGAAGGAAGCAAGAAACCCTTTTCTTTTTTTCTTACAGGCTACACTGGATACCTTTCAAACAGGTGAGCAAAGAGTACCACCACAAAGCCATGAAGCATTGGTATCTTGCTTCTACTTCAAACCAGCAGCAAATCAATTCTGGTTAGAGCAGAAAGAAAAAAAGAGAAACATTCTTCCAAAGAGCCCTGAAGTCTTCTAAGGGAAGGCCGCATATGTTGCAGTTTCCACCATGTTAGCTCCACTTAAGGCTGTGCTTCGCAGTCTGGGTTAGCCACTAAAGAGAAAAGTAATTTTGTAAATTCTGTGTCTACTCGCAGAGATCTGCTAAAATCGCAGCTGCCCTGTATATATGCTGAAGGGAATACTATAGTACAGAATAAAAGGATGCCATAAGAGCATGCAACACAGCAACTCTGTTCGTCCTTAAGCACATACTTAACTTTCAGCATATAGGAGTAGCCTCAATTATTTCAGTGAGAATATTCCCATAAACAGTGTAATGCAGAAATGTTTGCAGAACTGAAGCCTTTACTTGGTGATGTGTTTGAACAGCTTCACAAAAGATGTTGATTTTCCTCATCAGATGTAGATCAGTTATACCCTCCCAAGACATGGAAGTGTTAAAATGTTAAAGAAATAATTGTAGTTAGGATTATACTCTTTAGATACTTTGCTATAATATTAATAATTTAATATGATTTTCACTGAAATAGTTGCCTGGCTTGCAGTGCTTGCAGTAGACAAAGTCCTTTTTCCTTCTTGTCTATTTTTGCAACTGTTTTTTAACACTAGATTTACCTAGGTCTGTTCTATACCACTATCTTGGTTTTACGGTTCGTTAGCTCTTTCAGATATGCTATATATAATCTTACAAAATTATGCTATAGTACTTTGGGTTTATTTAGTTTTGGACTGCTGAGAACAGCATTTTAGGCTCATCAACACTTGTTAGAAAATCCAACCACGAGTTACCTAAAGACAGACATACATTTGCCTCTTGACTGTTGATTGTGCTCTTAATTAAATGTAACAAAAGCCAAAACATCTACGCCATTACCCAATTAAACTCATCAGTAGACATTTATCTTTGGAAACAAACAGATTTCATTGAAACATTTAACTACTGTTACATTATACAGTTTTACACTTTTTTTAATATATGAATTTGTTTTTCTAAACAACATGAATATTTATAATCACTCCCTATAATAACCAGTCCCTCTATGGGGAAAACACCGAGTTCTTCAATGACTTCCATCACAGCAAACTCTTCCAGTTTTTTGTTCATTAATCCATAATTTGTTAAACTGTTCAGCAGTAGTGTTAAGTAAAATATCAGCACCTCACCACTTTATGGTCCCTCATATGGCTATGGTCAATGTCTAATTTGTTACTAAATTTTTTTGTTTTGTTTTTGTGAAAATTTTCCCATTAAACTAATACATAGAAATGCAACATGAAATCCACAGGGAGAAATAAAAAATACAGAAAGCGCCAGTATTTTTATAGCTGAAAATAATTCCATCACAACAGATCATGAAGATCAGAACACAGTTCCTGTTTACCATAGTCCTACACACATTTTTAAGCATTAGAATTACACTGCCCATTTAAAAAATGGGTAATATGTGAAAATGTGGGGACAGCAGTAAAGTTACAGATTTGTCATAGGAACTTTGTGTCTCTTACTTCAGAAGGTTCGAGTGTGAGTTATAAAACTGCCCACTAGTTACACTTTACCCTGTTCCATAGGTAATTTTCATGTTTTGAAGGTAGATTAATGAGAAAATAGTAACCCAGCGCACATTTACACACAAAATGATAAAAGCCGTGCTGGTTAACAACAAATCTAATTTTGTCTCATTTAACTAATGGCATATGGAATTTTCTGCAAGGCATATGGTACTAATTAAACATGGTACGAGTCCCCCAGATAGTCAATATAGCCATGAGGTATCCAAGGAATGTTTCCCTTCAGTGTACATTATCTATGTATTGATTTGATGGTCTGAATGCATAAAAGCCCTGGGAACTAACAATGTTTAATGATGTGGGAACTGCACTTCTATTCTTATCTGCAGTTGCTGAGGAAAATTCTGAGACACTTAATGAACAGGCAAATTATGAACTAACCAGGACCGGTTTATTTTCATTCATTCATTAACCACTGGTTCTGAGATTTATTTTTAACCTTTGTTTTTACAGTAGAGCACTGCTCTGGGACTCTACATGCTAGGGAGCATGAAGTTAAAGATATCACCCTATTTTTTTAATAGAAACATTAATCTAGATTCCACACATTTTAATGATATTAACAAATACCTAAAATGTAAGTTGTATGGTGCTAATGATTTATTTTGAAAATTCTAACATACATAGTGTGTATAAATACACTTTCATGTATTTGATACCAGCTGCGCTAATTAAAGTATTTGTTCTACTATCAGTGTTAGATATGGGTTAATTATTAACTTTAAATGTAAGTCCAATCATATATAATTTTAATTCTATTTTCAATTCAAGGATATGAGCTTCCTCTAGCATACAGAAGGTCAACCACTGAAAAAATTAAGAAAATGAATACTCTGTTTGTTCTGCTTCATAATGATCACTTCAGGTAAAACAAACAGCAGCAGTGAATTCTCACAGTCATTACCTGCCTACTTACAATATCCTAAGCAAAATAAAACAGAAAATAGCTGAGTTCCCTGAGCTAACGGGAAAATGGTAAATGACCTTCCATTAACCAGAATATTTCTGTGTAAAAAGAACAACAGGGTCTCAACACCACTATACCTAGCATCAGTGGGTTATTTTTATTGAGACACTTCTCAAACAGTATCAGAACAGCAGTTTGTATTCTGAAAGGTAGCACTGACTCTTCTGTAGGTCCAGTAAATTTCAAAGTAGTAAAAAAGACAGTACAATTTCAGTAGTGCTCTCAATTGGCCAACTTACTCAATCTACCATCACTTGCAAAATCTACCATCACCACTAACAGAAAGAAATGAAAACTGCTTCCTAGTGCTCCAACTGTTAGATATGCACTCTGCTTTTGATAATGAGACTTGAGAAAAAACAGTGAGAGTTAAGCAACAAGGCTGTCACTCAGTTTTAAAGCACACTAAGTCACACTGTGGCTTTTATACCCAAATTAAGATGAGATTAAAAATAGACCTGTAATCTTATTCATAGTCTGCTACAAAACAGTTTAACACTTAAGATACAAAAGCCACTCAGCAAATAAAACATGGTGACTGAAGAATGAATTCTGGACAATAACGTTATTTTTACACTTTCTGCACTTTGTGCTGGAAGGTGTAACCAGAATCTTACCTGACTACAAAAACATTGCTCATACCTTTTTCTCAAAGGCTCAAATTTAACCGGTCATTTCAAAATACTTTCAAAGCATATGGAAATATTACCCTGTAAACTTAGCATTCTCCGCTCTTGACATGCTGTATCAATGAACTGAAAAGAGCAATAACATTTAAGGTGGCTGAATTCTCATTATGTAAAACAAGCTGCATTTTCCTGCTCTACCCACAACAGTATTTCTATTTGTGGAACACGATAAGAATTGTGCTCTGTGCCTTGTTGCTCTAAGATTTCAAATATAATTTCACTTTAAAAACACACATGTCCTTAGAGGTATCTTCAAACTGAAATATCATGCAAGATTAACAGTTCTTCACACATCAAGGAGTCTTTCTTTCCTCCTGTATATTGCACCAGACATATTGAAAGCCTATGTATCCAAGATATATACAGTATGCTAGGTAAGACTGAAAACCTAAATTCAGAATGAAAAAAAAAAACAAAACCTAAAACAAAAAGTAAGAAAACCAGCTTTTAGCTTAGGAACAGTATTTTTACATAGCTGAAGAACATTATCTGATGAAGAACCTATTTGCAGGTTTGCTCTAATTTAACAAATTAACACAGCTTCCCAACCCTGCCTTCCTGCATTTACATACCATGCATTATGCACAAAAAAAAAAGGAATATACAAATAGAGATCCCTTCAGCCTGTCTAGCCTGTCATCAAAACCAGCAGAGAATTTTTCATTGATAAAAACAGAGAATGGAAGAAATCAGACCAACCTTCACAATGTATGTCACACCAGGTCCCAGGATCTTCTCACTCGAGTGCAGCCATCCTCGAGAGGGTTTATTGACAAAGCTGCTACTTTGATTCCAGTCTTCACCTCCCAGGTGCATTTCCTCTGACCGTGTTTTTTTCCCCATACTCATCTTGCTCACGTCCTGCTGAGAACACGAAGTGGCAGAGACAAGGTTACATGTGTTGTCTGAAGCCCCTGCTGCTGAGCTAGAAGCACTCGAGCTTCCCTGCAACTTGGAGACAGCAAGCTCCTTTACTGCAGAGGAGAGGTTTTTGATACCCAAAAGGCTGCCTGTGTGAGAGAGTTTCAAGTGGGACACTTTATGGATGAGGGTACACAGGGTGGTGGGTCCATCTTCTTGGTCCTTGCGGAGAACCTCTGGCGAGACCAGGTACGAAGGTGCTGTTGAAGTCGTAGCAACTGCTGAGACCTTGCTGTTCATGGACAAATTGTGAATAAGATCATCAACTGATGTCACCGAATCATTCCTGAAGCGGTTATACTTGGTACGTTGAAGCATGCCCTTCTATCTGGTTTCCTGCATATGTTCTGGCAAATCTGATGCCAACGCAGGAGATGCCTGTACTAACATAGCAGGCGATTCATAACAACACGGACGGATACCAAGATTTTGGGGTAAAAAAGAAAAGACTACAAGAAAGGACAAAAAAATATATATTTTTAAGAAATTTCTTATGGTTCCCCGTTAAGGTTGGGTGAAGTAACAGTTTTCTATGACAGAGATCCCAGTCCTGCTTAGAGCTGCCAACTCGCTCACAGCAAAAGCATGACTCACACAAA
>VZTL01032670.1:0-18619 GCA_013400535.1 Scopus umbretta
TGAAACCAGGACAATATTTTAGTCATAGATAGTGGATACAACATGTGGTATAGTATACAGTTTAAATGATGAATAATATTTACATTGCATCAAGCATAATCTACATTAGTGAAAATATTAAACATTTAGAAAATAGATATGTGTAGAAAATAGAGATGTGAAGGTCTTTTTGGTTTGTAAAAGGTCCTACATGGAGACTTAGCATCCTAAAATCAGGGACTGGTGTGAAAGTCTTGCTCTCTCTGCACCAATCTTGCAAAACATATCAAGAAAGAAACCTTACCGTAGGGTTTTGAATTCATGGAGGCAATTTGCAACACCTAAAACTGTTGCTCTGAAGCATCTGAACATCTTTGATCCTGAGTTACAAGCCATTATCTTAGATTCATCAGTATGTAGGGAACATTCCTGTCAGCCTGCAGTTCTGGTCCTCAAAGCTAAGGAAAGCTTTAGACAAAGTGCAACAGGCAAGGAAACAAAAAACAAAACAAACAAACAAAAAAAGATCATGTATAAGCAATGGAAGTTAAGAGGAGAAGATGACAGGGTTAAGCTAAGTAGCCTAGAAGAGGAAAGGTCTGAGAGTAAATGATATCAGTCTATAAATAGCTTTAAGGCAATAATAATGTAAATGAAGGAAGGGAATTATTCACAGTCTCAGAAAGTGATAGAATGAGAAATCAAGCTGGAAGCTAAGGCAGGAAAAGCTGAGATGGAACTTTCCGGACTAAAGGAATAATCAGGCTTTGGAAGAGATCAAGGGAAGAAATTAGGGCATGATTTACCAGATATTCAAGAACAGATTAACCAATCCACTAGCAGAAATTATTTACAACTGGAAATACTGCTAAATGGCCATTTTTAGTCCTGATATCTGATTTTCTGAACAATTTCCTAATTTAAATGTTGGGAATATCTCACCTTAGGACCTAACTTTATTGCTGGGGAAATGAGTGCTGACCTCACTGTATGGACAGCTAGATTGTGTACACTGAAACTAGCTTCAAAAGACCTGTCACAGTGAAACTCCACTTCTAATGAGGTTGTTTCAAACCCAAAGTTGGTGCAATGCAGTGGCATGTATAGATGCCAAGTTAAACTTTGTTATGAAAGAAGTAGCTTTGCTTTCTCAGTTATTAGATGAACTTTTCAGAGAGGTATCATTTTGCAATACTTGGAATTCAAGCTGAAATAAAGTGCTGTAATTTCTGCCATAGACAATTTGTTAACATAGACAATTTTCATAACATATTTTCAGTTATGCTATTGAGCTTTTGAGAATACGACAATAAATCTGGAATCTCAAAGTGATTAAATTAAAATATACCAAATAACCACAGGGAAATTCCATGAGAAAATTACCTTTAGAAAAACATTTGTTAGTCATTTGTGATCTACATTTTCATTCTTAAGGAATTATATTTCTAATAGAGTTAAATTTATGAAGATATCAATAGACTTTTACTGATACTGACCCAAAATAAAATGAAATTTGTCATTGCAAAGCTTAGGTGTATTCATTGTCCAGGAAGATATTCCTACTACTGAAAGTGTGTCTATTAAGAAATTATTTCAGGTATAGTTTTTAGTGTATGTGTTATATTTATTGTTTCAGTTGTTGGCAGTAGAATTGTATTCATGTTTAATGTCCTGATAGTGATCTATGCTTAGTATTGTAAAGCGAGAAATCACAGGCAGGTATTAGCTAGTTTTCTCCTCTCTTTGGGGGATCAGATTCCTTACTGCTGAAAATAGGTACACACCTCCTCAGAAGTCCATGGTCTACATCTATTTCTAGTTTCTAATGTGAAAAAGGGTCTTGCATTTCCTATTTGTCTTGCTTGTTTTCCACTACAGCAACTTCACCAGCCTCGCTGGAGTTGCACCTGGTTTACAATGCCTGCAACAGAGGGTCTGAGTCTGCAGGGAAGAGGGAAAGCAGGCAGGGGCTGGGCTGCTCCCTCACTTAGAGATGAGACAAACCAGGAGCAACCCCACTGAGATCAGGGCACTGGCCATGCTCTGAAACTGTGATAGAAATAAAAGGAGAAAGGGTCTTTTCAGCTTTATGGAAGCATGCTGGACCCAAGAAATGCCAGATGTATTGACCACTTTCTACGGGCTGGTTCTCCAACTCTGACTTAGATAACTAGACCTTGCACTAAGAGGATCCCTCTTGCTGAGAGGAGGTACTGACTACAGTAAGGATTTAACTTGGCTAGCAGCATAAAGGTGAGGAAGGCTGAAGGCCACTTTGTTCCCGTCTCTGAGTGATTTCAGCTTCCTCCATGGTCTGCTTCATTATATTCTTTTTAAATGCACTTAACCTTCCCGATGGCCTACTGGACTACATAGCTGAAGTGTCAGTAAGAGCATGTTGGTGTTGCAAGCAACATTCATACCTATACACAGCTGTAGGAAATTAATACAGAACTTTCTAGAAAACTTATTACCATGTGGTTTTGGTATACTGGAGCTGAAAGTGCCATGGAAGATCTGAGTATGATTATTAATGAACCTTAGAAGTCAGAGTGGTGGGCGAGTTCATAAACTGCTACAGTCTTGTAATTCACAGTATGAAATTCAATTGTTAGTATTCGTAAATATTTCCAATGCATTGTGTGTCAGTGCAACATCCTGGAACTGCAATCAACAATTTGCAGAATTTATGAAGAAAATTTATGGAGTGAACCTGTGAATAACTGTGTAAGTTCTCAAGTGGTGTTGCTGAGTTAATATGTTGTTAGTATATAACACTGTGTTATGAAGCAGTAAAGAACCTAACATACTGGCTGCACTTAACACCAGAGGACACTTTGCTGTCACTGTATTGGAACAATAGATTGGCTGGATATTTTCATTTTTCTCTGCCCTTTTTTTATTCCTCTAAACTCACAACCAGACTGATGGCATCACGGGCAGACTTTATTTTCCGCACTTTGTTATCTGAATGTGCTTTCAAATAAAGCAAGAGAATGTTGTTATCTGTTGTTTTGTCTCTGGGTTTTGATTACAAAGTTGCCTGTTTTCACATCAAGGCTGTCTTTGGTGCCATTTCCATGCAAGCCATAACCCACATGTATCCGTAGTCAAGTGCTTTGCCATGACTTGAGTGGATGCAGGAGGGTGAGGCCCATTTTGGTGGAATGAGAAGCACCTAAAGCCTGAGGTTAAGTTGTTTGTCCTTGTCTCTGCCACCCTGATTAAAAGGATTCTCTAGATAAAGAACAAAACACTTTCTCCACTTCTTTTCCCCTCTGTGTCCATGACCCCAAAGACAGCCAGCAGCTCTGGCAAAGGGGTCCTGCAAAGGTTCAGGAGGTACCATGGTTTGGGCACCCTGGATTTGGGCATCCACACAGTGGAGTGCTACCTGGACAGGGTTTCAATTTGCTGTTCCCTGAGGGGACATGAAAGTGGGATGCTCTCCTTCTTACTAATAGTTTTCCCCATTCTTCTTTGAGATGACTGAGGGGAGTTTAAAACTGTAAAGAAGGGGACAGTTTCTGTTCTTAACAGCCATTGACATTTGGGTTGGGTGTCAGCTTAGATGGACTGGTAGCTACTGTCCGGGATGGGTTTGTTTATGCAACTGTATCATAGCATCATATGGAAAAGGCAAAACTGTGGGTATGAATTAGGTGGGATGAGCAGGAAGCGTGTGAGGCCAGGGAGCAGTGGGCAGGCAGGGCTGCCTGGCTTTCCTGCACCGCAGTGGTGCTCCTGTTGTCTCCTCCACCCACGCAGCACATCAGTCCTGGGTGCTGCTCAGGGAGGGACGGCTGCAAGGGAGAGTCCAGAAACTCGGCCTGGAGTTGGTCCTCCTGCTCTGTGCTCTGCAGTTGGGCTGCCCTGGCTCAAGTACAACGTCTCCCACACCCTGCAGGGTTTTCAGGAAGGTGGCTTGGCCTCCACGTGAAGGGACAGTATAAGGAGGGATAGAGGAGGGTCTGCGTTACAGGAGGTAGACCAAAAGGTGCTATGCTACTGCTTCATATGCTGTTCTGATTAGTGGTCATGATGCCAGTTTGACCAGAGGGTGGGAAATGAGCTGGAACCTCTCTGGAGAAACAGCAGTGCTAAGGCTGGATTCCCATGGCTTGGGGGGGTGTTGATGGACTGCACAAGTAGACAGTCCAGCTGTGGATAGTAAGGGAAGGAAGTCAGCACTCTTCACCTTTCTTTTCCTGTTCTTCTGAAAAAAGGTGCACACAGGAAAACCTTGCCAGGCAGTGCTGGCAGCAGGTAAAGTGATATGGGCAGGCAGAACCGGCATAGCCTTCAGGAGCTTCTCCTCCCGGCCTCATCCTCTCCCCTTCAACAGTAATCTGTCTGTAAATCCAGCCAGCCAAGGCTCAGAAACTGCAGGAGATTACACCAGCACAAAGCTGAATGTTGGGTGGTGTTCGCTGGATATGGCAGTGTTTCAATCTCATTTTGCTCTGTCCTCACAGTAAGCTCAGCTACACTAAAAACATGATGGGAGGAACTGTAAGCAAAGGGATTGAGCTGGAAAACTGTGCCAAGCTGCCTGCACTCCTGGCATGCCATGTCTGCACCATATGTGCTCATCTCCAAGTGTCCTGTCTCAGAGGAAATAGTGGAAGAGGGAAAGATATGGTGAAAGGCAGCAAAACCCTGTTACAAAACATGGAGCAGCTTCTGAACAATGACAGGTTAAATGGACTCGCCTTGGAAGAGGGGGAAGTCTGATGGGATAGGGTATGGATCACAGGTAGCATGGAAAGGGTGAAAGGAACAGATTTACAATTTTTTTTCATGGCAGAGAAGTTAGAAGGCTTCAAATGAAACATCACAGTGTAAACCAGAAGGCTTGAGGCAAAGGGAAGGACGTGTGTTGTCCTGGCAGCACATCATTAAGTGGCAGGGGGGTATTCATCCTGCAGCAGAATTTGGGCCACTGTCCGACTGTGCAGAGGCGCTCCGTGATCATACAAAGGCAAAGGTACAAAGTGACTTTTCTGTAGGAGCCACAGGAGCTCTTCTTGTCAGGATCTGGTCCCACAGAGGTGACATAAAGCATGTTACCTGACAAAATGTTCAAGGACGCTTGAACAGAATTGCTTTAATGGCCCTGGGGAGGGGTGCTCCTCCCTACATCATATGGGTCCACCGAAATAGAGTGCTGCACTTTGATTTCATTGATGCAGGTTTAGATCCAATGACAGGTATTTCCAGGCACTGAAGAAGGCGTTTTGTCTGTCTTTGAAGGTCACGTTTATAAATGGCATGAAAGTAGTTCTCTAAGTGAATCAGGGGTTATTTCTACTAGCTTTCTTCAAAGCCAGAATAAAAGAACAGATATTTTTTGCCTTTATTTCATAGTTGTTACTCTGATATACTGAAAAAGAAACAACAGGTTTTTTAAAAAAATTATGAGCAAAAAAATTATTTTTAGATCAGTAGGAAAACCATAAGATCAGAGAGAGCACCATAACAGATGCACTCTCCATGGAGATTTGGAGATTAGTGAGGAGCTTTCTGCTTACAGTAAGCTTTTTCTGTAGTGGAAGCTGAAAATAAAAGAAGAATTTAATCAGGATTTACAAAAGAGAGTGGTTCTGGTGCATGTAAAACTTACGTGTGGATGTTAAAACAACCAGGGTCTGCAGCTAGCTATCAAACAGGGGTTTGAATCTCAATATAAAATATTGGTTTCACCGCTGTAGTAAACTAATGCTTGCTCTCTATCAGAGTTTGTTTTTCAGGAATGAAATACTGTGAACCATGAGTACTGAGGACCATGACATAGTCCTGGAGCAACACTAGATCTCCTAGAGTTGGTGGTTTGGGCCAACCCTGAGTTTTTAAAACCCTCTCCACATGAGAGCTCTCCCTGCTTGGCAGTAGCTGCAGTCGCCAAGGGTGCAGGGCTGCCGTACGTGGGAATCTGGTCAGGCCAAAAATAGGCTCATAAAATTGTTGTGTAACAAGAAAACAAGTTTCTGTGACCCCCATCTTTGGCCTTACTGACATTTTCCCAGGGGTTCAGTAGGTAGAATGGATGGTGGAGTGGTGAAGGCAAGTCATCTTTTAGGTACCTAATGTTTAAAAAAAAAGGATATTCATCTTTTGGGAGACAGTTCCTTTTTAGTATATTTCAGAGTGGTCACCACAATTTAAGTTTTGGGTTAGATTTTTTTCCCCAGTTCCTTCTCTTTACTTTTAATTGTCAAATTTTCTTTACTTTTAACTGCTAAATAGAACAACAAAATCAGGAAGGCAGATGACTCAATAGGACAAAGTTTGCAGTGGGTCACTCACTGATCTTGTTCCTCTGGAGTACTTTTTTTTATAATTTGACTCTTCTAATTTTGATTTTGTGCTGATAGATAGGAAGAACTTTTGATTCCAGCTATGCTGGCTATAAATATATTTTCAGAATATCTTTCTTCTCAAAATATTTGGAAGTAAGCTGCTGTGTTTCCACTTATCTTGATATTTTGTGGAAAATTTTGTGCATAATTTTTGCACCTGGAACGGTGCATGCTTGATCTTAAAAGAATATTTTAAAACCCTGTAAAGCAAATGACACATATTTGCTTATCAGAAGGAAAGCTGTGATGGACTTAAAGGCTACATACATCCAGTGGGAGTCAAACGTCAGGCTTCTAGTAAAATTTTTCTCTTTGCCTAAATGCCTCACCTTTATACCAAGTGTAATCATCTTCCAATTTTCTATTACGACCTTTGAAAGCTTTTCTTGAGATCTGGAATAGCAAGTAGTGTAGGGGGCACACGGAGCAAGTGGATGATGAAGATTCAAGTGTCTCTTCCCTCCTATTGGGAAAAGGGATTTTAATCAGTGTCTGCTGTATTTCAAAGACTCTTGACCACATGCCTGTACAGTTAGTTTCTCTATTTTTCTCTGGCCCAGTTACTATTTAATTGTTTAGCCAAAGTGAGTTGCCCTTCTGAAAAGATTGAGAAATAGAAATTGACACTCACATCCATATCTTTCCAAGAAATATTCTTACTTTCTCTTAATCAATCTAAAGATGACCTTCAAGCGACAAGGATTCTTGTCCAAGGAATTAGACTGTGACCTTGAAAGAACTACCGCAAAACCATGTGCAAACTTTTTGTTATGGATATGAGTCTCAATTTCTACCTCTCCAATTGTTGTCTTCACTGAATTCACACTTAACCACCAGTATCTTAAACCATGAAATCAGTCTAAAATTATTTCCTAGGAAAATACCTTCATTACCATGGTGAAAGAAAAGTCTTTAGCAAAGGATTAATTCATTGAAATACAGATTAACCTTGCAATACTCAGAATTTATCCTGGAATAATTCTATGAGTTTTGAAATCCCTTAGTGGGGTGCCTGGAAAGATGTTTAGGGTTTTATATGAATCAATAGCCACAGGATGTAGTTTTGTGCCTCTCAGGAACCAACATGAATTACTGCTATATGAAGAACAGAAGGAAAAAAAAAAAAAAAAGAGAGAGGAAAAAAGAAGAAAATGATACTCTAGCTAAAAGCAGTTTGCTGCTTTGTACCACACATGCAGTAAGGTAGATCTGGGGATAATGGAAAAATAAAAGTTTTCTTTTTGAAGTCTTATTGATGTTTATGCAAAGGAAGTGGAAAAAAGGATAAAGGCATCATGAATGATACAGAGATAAAGATGTTGGCTTTAAATAAGATAGGGTTTGAAGTTGCAGCATTGAAGTTTTTTATTCCTATTCCTTTCTCATCCAATGCATAGTCTTGCAGAAGGTGAGAAATACGCACTAGATTTTAGTCATATGGAGTTTTGCATAGAAATTGGTTTGCATTAATGCTCTAATGCATCACAGTCACCTTCGAGCAGACAGTAAGCCATGTAGCATTTTGAAAAGAGAGTGAGAAAATGATAATGTCAAATTCCATGGTGTATTGAACCAGGTTTGAGGCTTAAAAGAGTAAAATGCAGCTACTTATCCACTGGTCACACCAAGCTCTCCCTCTTCACGGTCTACCGTTGGGACATTGGTGCATGTGCAGGACCTGCATGCTCACCACCCACCCCTTCTCTACCAATGTACATCTCCTGTGGCAGAGAACTCCTATGAACAGAGAAACCTCCAAGTACAGCATATACGATTATAAGCATAATATAGGATATACTTTGACTGAACTCTGTTGAGCAGAAATAGAAGTATCCCAGACTGGCTTTACCTCTGTTATGTGCTTCCCTTGTGCATAGCTTGAAGGGTGGCACAGATTCATGGTCATCGTAACCCTTCCAAGGTCACAATGATTCTCAAAGACAGGCAAGCAAAAATATCTACAGCACACTAATATTCTGGCTGCACTCCAACATCCCAATTTTTTTGTTGGCTGCCATTGTCTCCATTTCATGAAGAAACAACCTTTATTCCAAAGGTTTCCTTCAGTTTCAGTGTCAGTTTGACTCGTTTATATTGCTAGATTGGGCAATAGTCCATTGGCTATGCCATTAGGTAACTATGCAGTTTCTTATCACTCATTCTTCTTCTATCTGTACAAAAAGATTGGGGTAAGACAAACAACTCTCCAGGCATGCTACTGGGATTAATACCGGAAAGGGCTGCATGGCACTAAGGCGAGGTATAGCATAATCTAAGTCACGTTGAGTATAGTAAACCTCACCAAATTTTGGTGCCGTAACTAGAGCCTGTTGCTCCCACAGCTTTTGCTTCAAGATCTGAAGGAACAGAAGCAAGAAATCAGCCTGCAGTGCTATTTACAGAAAAGTTGTATCTCACCGAGGAATGACAGCAAAAGAAAGGTTTCCACCTGAATGGCTGAATAAAAAGAGACATCACCAAGTAACAGATTTGTTTCCATACAGTAGGTATATAGGGACTTATATTAAGCACTATCAAAGCCCTGCTGGTAATATAACCTCAGCCTGCCATGTTTATTACTGCTAACATCAGTGACAGGGATGCTTTCAAGGATGCATTAAGCTCTGCTATTTGAAACAGGAATACACCATTCTGTGGAAATACAATGGGCATGTAACTGGGGTTAAGCCTTTTGAAGAAAAAGGGTTTAGTGGACAGCTGACAGATCATTTGGATTTGGCATGGGGAGTGCCTTCACAGAGGGTCCATTGAGATAAGAAGAGAAGCTATAAATTCTTGTAGTCAGACATGGCCTTTTCAGAAGGTTTTGCTTTGTTCTTCTCTAGCTCTACTTTCATTTTTCCCTTCTCTGGAAAATTCTCCCATTCCTCATTTGTTGCAATGTTTCATTAATTTTCTTATTCTCTGTGCAGACACAAGCCAGGATAATGTTCTTATTATATTATAGTCTCATTTTTAAAATGTTGCTGTCAACCTGGATTTTATAGAATAGCTCATATGTTTTGCTTAAATATTGCAAGCCTGTTTATATCAGTAAGTAGCATTTTTTTGGCTTGGGTAAATGCTGAAAGATATACCAATGGGAAAAAAATGCTTCAGACAAATAAAAAGTGACAGTGGATATCTTATGAAGAACTGTTTATTAGGATTTCAGTCTCGAAGGCTTCAAAAAAAAAAAAAAGCAGAAGGTGTAATTCATCTTCAAAGAGATCAGTTTATTTTATTTGCTTACCTCCATGTAAAGCTCCTCTGCTTGTTAAAGGATGACAACTGGCTGAGAAGGAAGTAGTGGGGAAGCTAGGGAAGGACAGCATGTTTTTCTCTTTCCATATACCGGACAAGCCTAGTGCTGCTCCGAGGTCAAGCTCAGCAGAGAGTAGGATAGGGTGACACCTCTACTAGATTTGTATTAATAAAAGGGGCATACGTGGCAAAGCAGTGTTGCTGGAATAGAAAAATATAGACTCTCAAACCTATGAAAGTGCTTAAGAATAGAAAGTTATCGCCCAGAGAAAAATCTCTTTGCCAATCACAAATAGATTTCTTTCCTCCTCTGCTGCTGATAGGCACCATGTGTGTGCCAGAAGCAAAGGAAGCATCAGTAAACTCAGAGGTATACCACAGTGAAGACTGTGTTCATTCAAACATTGATATTCAAGGTACTGCCATCTAGATGTCATCAAAAGCTGAATTGAATTACCTGTATTTAATGTGCTTGTAATTATTAACATTAGCCCTTTAGGATGCCTGCCCTACTGTTGCTAGAAATCTGGGGTAAAACCGAAATGAAGCGATGTCAGTTCCCAGTAGATGTTTTCAAGGTTTCCCTGAACATGCTATTTCTGCTCTTGGAGCTTTACTGCAATGCCCACAAAGCAAGAGCGAGTCTCTAATGCCTTTTGACGCTGTGTATCTTTGCCTTCCAAAGCTGGATCTGCTATTGACAGAGGAGACTGTGGGCACATGTCCTGGGGACAGCCAACCTTCATCAGCAAGTCTGACCTGCCTCCTCATTGTGATGTGGGGAGACACCAAAACACAACAGGAGGTTAAGCAATGGCAGGTGGCTGCTAACTTTAATATAGGGTGGCAACGAGTAGCTTTTTCAGCAACAGTTGAGTGTGAACGCTCTTCCTCCATCCCCGAGCAAAGTTGCTGTAATTACTGTGTCCAATTACTGAGTCTGGCAGATGTTTCAGAGGAAACTCAGTTTGCAGTATATAAACAGAGAGCATGAATAATAAATAAATAAATAAATAATAGGAAACAAGATAATCTGTTTTAAGATCTTGATTAAGAGTTGAAACAAATTATGGAGGGAAGGGGCAGATTCCCCATTCCTTGATGTCTTTAGTTTAAACCTGAGTGCCTTTAAGGAAAATAGCTTAGTTTTAGGTAGTACTGCAAGAAGGAGGGAGTTGGATTCGATGATCCTTATGGCTCCCTTCCAACTCCAGATATTCTATGAAAATACGGTTTATCTTTATATGCAAATTATGGGCTGTTATATAGGAGTAACTGGGTGACGCACAAAGGTGGTGATATGGAAGAGACGAAAGGCAGATGGCCTGACTGTGGTCCTCACCTTAACGTAATGAGCTTCTGCAAATGTGATGTTGAAGGACAGATGGAGATATCTGACTGTCTCTTGGAGGGCAACTGACTGCAGTTTACGCAGAGACATGAATTTGGCACATAAGTTTTATCAAAAAAAGGTTTCTCATTTTGAGCTCAGTCTTTCTAAGCCGCTCAGTCTTTTTCATTTTATTTTGATCAATTAGTCATGTCAGAACAACAGAAGGACAAATCAAACAGTCCATTTGATTCATCGAGTCTTTTCCTTGCACAGCACTTGGGCAAGAAAAACCCTGTGGTTTTTTCTGCAAGCAGTATGAGCAAGTGAGAACATGGCTCTGTTGTGTAGGGGCTGATGTGACCTGAGAAGGTGACAGGGCGATGCCTGGGTACAGACATACTGGTCCTCTCCAAAAGCACGTTGACATGTTATTGCACCTGGGGGAACAAGATTCCTCATGGCATCAAGTCCTCTGTGCTTTATATTCCACAGTTAAAATCCAAGGGGTAACCTCCAAATACCCTGTGTGTGGGAATTTTCATTTGTGGAAAACCTGTGTTTGCTACAGAGCATCAAGAAGGGAAATACAGCTTTTAAATGCTTTTTGCTAGGAGTAGTAATGAGAAAGCCTAGAGGTTTCAGAAACCGGGGATTTTGATTATGAATACAAGAGGTTTGCTGCCTTCTCCTGTAAATAAGTATTTCAGGAAAATTAAAAAAAAAAAAAAAAAAGAAAATCTGGAAATTAGTTAGGCAGGAAAAGCCTCTTAAAAACAGCAACAATAAAACTAATGATACAAATAGAGCAAAGTAATTAGCTGGAAAATCCAAGTGCATACAGATCAGAACAGCTGAATGGAATATAACCTAGCATGCAGCAAGAATTAGATAAAGACATTCCTGAGGCCATGCACATTATTTTAGAGAGACAGGGAGGCAGAGAATTCACCACAAAGCTTAAAAGAAAACAAGGGAATAGCACTTTTCAAAGAGTAGGCGTGATGATTTCCATAGGGTAACCTCGCTTCTGCCTGTAGCAATGTAACAAGCAAAAAGGAAAATAACCAAGAGCAAGCACTTGGATCCCATTTGTCATTGATGTGTAATACCTGGTTCCTCAAACAAAAGTGTTGATGGATGGCTGCTGTTCAAAATGTTATTTTTTTCAATTGTTTTCTGCCACTGAGTTTAATAAATCATCGTTGGTCATCACTACTTTTTTTGTGTAAATGACAACTTCTTGAAATTAACATGTTGGTGTGACTATCCAACAGCTAGCGAGTTCATATAGCCTTCAGCTCCAGTTTTACTGACACAGCAATAGCAAATATGCAGTTTGTCTAGAATGTCAGATTGCTGTGAATACTTATTTTCAGTAATTCCCATTCTCACAAAGGATCTCAGCTTTCTGTCTCAAGCTACCAGGTCCTGGAAAGCAACAACTGATCACAGTGTCCAAGCCTGCCTAACCTAGGACCTTCTTCCAGTTATCTTGGAGGAAACCCAGGTGTGTGAAGAATAGGAATTATTTGTTGGTTTCTTGAATTTAGTAATATAGGAGTTGGACTAGGTGATCACTGTAGGCCTCTTCCATCCGAAACATTCTATCCTATCTTATTCTAATAGTCAAGATGATGTCTAGCAGGCAGTATGAATATGAACATTTAAGGGTCTGACAATTAAGAATTATACTAAGTGAGATATTAGAAGGGCAATGAAGCTGGTGAAGGGTCTGGAGAACAAGTCTTATGCGGAGTGGCTGAGGGAACTGGGATTGTTTAGTTTGGAGTAGAGGAGGCTGAGGGGAGACCTGATCGCTTTCTACACCTTCCTGAAAGGAGGATGTAGTGAGGAGGGTGTTGGTCTTTTTGCCCAAGTAACCAGCGATAGGACAAGGGGTAATGGCTTCAAGTTGCGCCAAGGGAGCTTTAGATTAGATATTAGGAAAAATTTCTTTCCTGAAAGAGTGGTGAGGCATTGGAACTGGCTGCCCAGGGAGGTGGTGGAGGCACCATCCCTGGAAGTCTTCAAAAAACGTGTGGATGTCACAATCCAGCACGTGGTTTAGTAGACATGGTATTTTGGGTTAATGGTTGGACTAGATGATCTCAGAGGTCTTTTCCAACCTTAATAATTCTATGATATTATCCTACTAGTATAACTGTGTGATGCTGTAGCTGGCACAGTTGTTTGCCTAGCATGATAGGATAGACAAGGAACTTGGGGGAAAGAGGTGTGTCATGTCCAAGGTAAAAGTAGATAATATCTTGAATATGACAATGCTGGCTTGGATGGAATGATAATTTAGGATTGAATAAAAAACCCCTTTGGTTTTAGTGGGGTTTGCACAGGCAATTTGCAAAACCTTCTGAAATCAGCCCAATTTCTAATGCCAGACACTGATTGCATTGTTAGAGGAGGGTGAATGGTTTTCATCTGTAACCCTGAATTCCAGGCAATATGTACTTTTCAACCTATATATTTAGCATTAAAAAGGAAGACAGCTTCTGACTAAATTATGCTTTTAGTAAGAAGTTGGAAAGACCAACTAAAAAAGAAAAAGAAAAGAAAATAAAAGAACTCATACTTTCAAGTCACTGAACACACTTTACTTTGTTTCTTTTTCCTTTGTGTTGGTAGTATTCCCTTTAGAAATTCCCAAAAGGCATGCGATTTGAAGACACGCATTCTGCCTTTTTGTTGCAAGCTAATACATGGGATACACCCAGACTGACCTGGTGATGGGATAAAAGGAAATTTTCCATTCCATTACCCTTAATCCTGGCTCTTTAAAAGGTAGTACTGTTGACAACGTGCCAAACATAGCACATAATGAACCTTATGAATCACAGTCATTGTTCCTCTGGGGTAAAGGCACAGTACAAAGGTTATTGTATATATTAACCACTTCAGTGATTCAGGTTTTAATTATGAAGAAAAAGACTTAAATGGTCACGGTGGTGGGTTGACCCTGGCTGGATGCCAGGTGCCCACCAAAGCTGCTCTATCACTCCCCTCCTCAGCTGGACAGGGGAGAGAAAATATAAGGATAAAGCAGAGGTCTCTCACCTATTACTGTCATGGGCAAAATAGACTTGACTTGAGGAAAACTAATTTAATTTATTACCAATCAATTCAGAGTAGGATGATAAAAAATAAAAACTAAAACACCTTCCACCTACCTCGCCCTTTTTCATGGGCTTAACATTACTTGTGACTTCTCTACCTCCTCCCCTGGAGCANCTTGGAATTAAATTCTATATTTATTATCATTTAGATATTACTTGTTGGATATATCCTAGTTTGTTGTTACAAGTTAGCTGATCTTGATGCAATTAAAACTGGAACCACAAACGTGGTAGAGTTTTGATGACTTTTTCTAGATGAAGAGTTGGTCACATACATTGAATATTCAAGAAAACTATAGTGTGGGATTCTGTTCTCTTCCTTCTTTTTCATCTTTCCTAAAGTACAAACCAACACAGGCCCAAAAAGGCTTTTTGATTTTGTCTGGAAAGTGGGAATAAAGGTGAGAATTTTTACTGGGATCTCTGTAGTGACTGTAACCAGACGACTTTTGTCTGTGGGGAACAGGAGAAGCTCTCAAAGGGTGAGATGAGTTCTCTTCTTAGGCAGCTGTGCCATGACTGATGTGTCTAGTCTAGGATGAAGTTAATCTCTGATGTAGGTCCATACATGTAGACACCCAGGTAGGAGTCTGAATATGGAGATGAATCCCCCCTGCAAAGTTAGGTGCAATGAATCCCCTAAGTTGGTCCCTAAGTCAAGTGAACTGGTTCTCATCTAGTCTATTTAACTGGGGGGGAAAGTATCCAAACAGGGTCAGATTTTAATCATGTGCAGTTTTTTAAGTCAGTCACTTTGCGCCATGGTAGATGAGGAAAGGATTCTGCAGTGGTTACAATCCTGCTTCATCTTTAGTTTTCTGGGATGAGCATAAGGCCAAGGGACTAACTACAGAAATGCAGCCACTGCTCAGACTCCCCTGCCAGCTGAGACATTTATAGAAATGCATATTCTTCAAAAATGGGATCCTCACCTCATGCAGTGTTCTGCATTCTGCATTTGTTACTGTCAGTATTAGTAAATGCAGAGAAAAAATTATACAAAGCAATTGTTATTAGTATACCAAATCACACCGTCTTCAGTAATAAGGGTTGCAAATGAAAAACTGCTTTGATGAGCTTACTCAGCACAGCTTTCCTGTGATGACTAAACTATCTGGGATCTCCAAATGATCCTAAAATCCATGTTTTCCTTCTGTACATTATGTATAAATGTGAATTTTTAATCATGATATGCACTCTTCTCCTGGTATATGTAGTCGCATTGCCCTGAGTAGGTAAGAAATAACTTTCTGCTCTCTTAAAAATTCAGATTCTTCTCTAGTGGGTCTTTAAATCTTTGTTCCAGGAATTGCTCATCCTGTTTTGACATCAATAGCCAATACTGAGGTTATTGAGTGCAGCAATTTTACAGCCAGCTCCTCTGTTTTCCTTCATGTTTTACAATTAGCCAAAGTTTTAGCAGAAATATCAGCCGGGAAGAAAGTGTCTTGTCATTTTAGATTCATCAGCTGCAGAAGCTACCAAGAAAGGTCAAAACCAAAACCAAACATATGTCTTCGTATTTACATTTAAAACAGGCAGCCCAAACAGCAGAGAGCTCTTTGCATTTGTTAAGCACAAACAAAGCATCCTCTGTAGTGAAGTGTGAAGGTGACTGATAAATCAGCCAACAGTATTTTATGTTAAGTGGTTACAAAAAGAAGTATTTAGGACAGAAAATGCCACTTGTCTCCTGGGAATATGCTTACCCATGATTCCACCTTGAAAATGGCTCCACATCAAGAAGAAGAATAAGAAATCTAACTTAGCACCTTCGTTTCTTTGTTTCCATTGTTTATTTAGATGCCAAATTTTGCTTTTATTCCATATATTTTTTCCTCTGAAAAGAAACCTTCTTTCTAGATTGTTGGGTTTTTTATTTGCTAACACAACATTTTCCTTGTGGCCCAATATGCAGAGCTACACAGATGACAAACCAGAGAAATCTGGTTATTATTTACTTATTTGTTTTCCTATAAAAATAAAAAGCTGTAAATAATATAATACAAAAGCTGTGCTATATAGCTGTCTGACAAATGGCCACTCTGTCCTGTACAAAATACTTCTCCTTGATGGAATCTTTATTCTAATAACAGTCCTGCTACACCCATTGCCTTTTTGGTTTCATCTGTCCCATATCATCCTATTAATGCCAGGGCCAGGCCTAGCTACCAGAACTTGGTTGCCTATACTAATAATCAGTTAAGGCAGTCTTTGGCATGGTTTTGGCCCAAATTTTGCAGTGTAGTGTCCTGTTATATCCCTCCCTCCGTAATAAAATGAGGACATAAACTGGGGAGATTCCAGCTGAGGGTCACTAAGTTGGTCACGGGGCTAGAGGCACGTGTCACATCCACAGATAGGCTGTGGGAGTGGGCTTTGTTCAGACTACTGAAAAGAAAGGCACAGGGCAGGTCTCATAGCAAACTTCCACAGTCTAATTTGGGTTAAGGAATAAAGATAAAGCCAGAGTTTTCTCAGATGTGCACAATGAAAGGACAAATGACAATGAGCACAAAATACTACAAGGGAAATTTTTATGAGATACAAGATAAAGCTTTACCGGAAGGGTAGTCAAATATTAAAACAGTTTGCTCAGAGAGGTCATGGAACTGCCATCCTTGGAGATATTCAAACTAACTGGGCATTGAACTGCCCTCTGCAACCCAAGTGATCTTCAAGACAGCTCTATTTGAGAAGGGGTTTGGATTACCTGGCCTCCAGAGGTCATCTTCCTCTTCCACGCTAAATTCATCTACAATCCTATGATCTTATATTTTAATACTTTAATACTGTAGATCTGTCCAGATTGTGCCAGCTGACTTCTGCACCAGAGAATGGACCCTGACACTATTTAATTCTAGTACAGATGGAGATTTTCTACTCATAAAATTGGGCATTGTGTGTCAGATGTCTGTTGTTTTCCTTCCTTGTCTTCTGTGATAATTCACAATGCCATATATATGGCACTCTATACATATATAAAGTATGTGTCTAATCAAAGAAAGTTATGGACTTTTTGCAAAACACTGTTCTGTTTGAGGTGAAAGCAAAAGCAAGAACATGAAAGTGGCAAAATAGGAAGTACTGAAGCTTAAACAGAATCATAGAATCATTAAGGTTGGAAAAGACCTCTGAGATAATTTAGTCCAACTGTCAACCCAAAACACCATGCTTACTAAACCATGTCCTGGAGTGTCACATCCACATGTTTTTTGAAGACCTCCAGGGATGGTGACTCCACCACCTCACTGGGCAGTCTGTTCCAGTGCTGTAATACAAAAGTGGTTTAAATAATGCTGATTTTCTAACATTATCTCATATTTTAGGGCTGCTGTAATTACCTTGTAGGTATCAATTTGCAGAGGATGTCAGAAAACTGATTTTCAACATTGCAGCTGTTATGGACTGTGGCCCAGAAAATATGTTAAGACCACTACTCAGTTATGCTTTTATAGAGATGAAAGACAGTAGGCTTTCCAAAGTGGGGTTAATGGACTACCTGTGTCTACAAAGAGCTACCTTTCACATGAGGGTGATCATGCATGTTTCAAAGACGAACAAACAACAGAGCATAGAGGAAGGGAAAGTGAAACAAAAAATTGACAGCGTGAAAATCTTTCTCTGAAAGGACAAAAATGAAAGGGTATCAAAGACATTTAAAATATATAAGTGTTTTCTGAAAATTGCATTTCAATGTCAGGAGTCACAGGAGTGGCACAAGAATTTTCTGTACCTGTGAAAGAGAAGAAAGAAATAGGTTTTTTTTGTTGTTTTTTTTTTTGTTGTTGTTGTTGTTTTTTAAATTAAGATGATCCCACCAGGAGAGGCTGATTTTCTGGTATGGGTTGTTAATGCCAGAGCATTAGATCTTCTTATATGAGGAGACACGATAAGAGCATGCGTAGTAATGAATGATTTAAGGGTAGTAAAAGAGAAATCTACAGCACAAGGCTAAAGAGATCATCAGTGAAATCAAGTAGTGGCAAATTTTACACTCTGGAATAGGATATTTTTTAGATGATTTATGGTCAATGGAATTCTCAGCTGGAGTGGACCATAGAGACCTTCAAAGAAGGAATGAGTGATTGCAAGATTAACAAGAACAGCAAGAGAAATGTTAATACATAAGAACAAAAAAAGGCCTTTGTTAGAGGTTTTGAATCTTTTCTTCCAGACATTCAATTTCTCTTTAAATAATAAGACATCAGAAGATATTTTATCATGGAGATAGTTTGCTGCACTTCTGTCTACTCTAGTTTTGGTGTTCTTTAATTTTGGTGGGGTTTTTTTGTTGTTTTTTTTTTTCCACCTGCTTTTCAGCAGGGCACACTAACCCAGAGCAATGAGTCTTATGTCATGGATGGACAGCTCTGGAGCCTGCCTTAATGCATTTAGACCCAGTCTGGTGCTAAAGTGCGCCAAAGTGTTCCTTTGCCTGTGGGTGAATTGCAGAGGGTGTTCGGATCCTCAGTGGGAATCAGATGTATTTTTCTTTTTGTCCCCTCCATACTGTTTCCAAATTTCTAAAAGACTTTCATAGAATCACAGAATCG